>CAKNWT010279059.1:0-11284 GCA_932066315.1 Andricus coriarius | reverse complement strand
CCTATAAAATCAAAAACAAGCTTATTGTCATCTTACGTTACCAAAAACTTTTCCATATCATAAAATTTATGAAATTAAAACGTTTATCCCTAACCAAATTTTGAATTTAAATACTGAATACTTAACTACCAAATAAAAACATTCCAATAATCAGAAAGATGTTAAAATTCAAAATTGGAAACATTAGAAAAGTACAGAATATTTTCTTTGCAAAAATAAGCCGTCGATTATTACAATTCTACGATTGTCCAGAAATCAGCACAATTGCTTCAAACCAAGTAGTTGATTTTTCAACAACAAGAAATGATGAGTTCTCAACGAAACACGTAATAGTTTATATAGTAAGCAAAAGAGATTTAAAATAAAAATACGTGAACTTTGAAAGAAGAAAGGATTAATTTTTGATCAAAAATATAAATTTTTTAATAAAAACAGAACAGTTATTCTTTAAGTCGAAAAAATTATTATCAATCAAAAAAACAGAATTTGTAACAAAATAGTTCAATCTTGAACTAACATGGCGAATTAGAAAAATATATTTTCAATAACATAGTTCACATTCTACCCAAAAGATAATTCAGAAAATTTCTAATACACACGAGCAATTTTTATTTAAAATGTCAAGCAAATAATTCTTTTTAAATTAAACAATCTTTGACAATACTGTTTGATATGGTATCTTTTAAAATTGTTTGACGAAAACAGGTGTCTCTTATAGACATGCGATATCTGCTACGGATTCAGCAAATAATCTGTACAATACAGAGACGCTTATGATTTCCATATACCTAAAAACATTAGTATCATTGAAAATATTAAAATTATACGAAAATAATTTTTTTTAAAACCTATTTTTCTAACGCGCACAACCAAGGCACAACCAAACGTCATGCTTGCGTATAATGATTACTAGTTCATAAATGTTTTCCATATTATTTTTCAATAATTCAGTTCAAAAAAGAAAATTGGGATGTTTCAAAGTCTTGTGAATGAACAATTGTAATTGGATTCTTTTATGTAAGCATGTTTGATAGCATATATGTAATATTTGTAATAAATATTATATTGCACGCACTTTTAACGTGCACGGCACCCACGATTGTGAGAAATAAGGTGCTAGTTATAATCTTCATTTTCGTAAAATATTCATGATAATAGAGAACAGTAAACTGATTTTTCGAAGAATCCGTCTGAGAAGGACTTGATAAAGGCTGATGTATAAATTAATGTTATAACTTTAATCCGATGACGCGCTTGATTTATTCTTTAAATAAATTGAGTGGATAGAGAAACATTGTTCATATGATATTTCACAATCTTTCTCATTTGCAAGATTTCTTATCGATATAACGCTCGGGCGTAGTCAAGATTAGGAAGTCTTATCGTAGATTATCTAATATAGACAGAAAAAATTAAGCGTAAGAATTAAAGTTTGTTTTGCTGGGACATTTATCACTTAAATTATCTTACCTATCATCTCTCAATTGTCACTTATTATTAATTATGCTGGAAAGTTTGGCTATTTTTGGTATTGCGTTTATATATTGACACAGATGGTGATTCATGTTTTTATTGAACACTTTTTCATTTCTAATGTCATTTTTACCATCAAAACAAAAACGACTCGTCTTATCAAAAAATGATTTATAAAAAATGTTGATTTTTTTAATGTTATTTTTGATGATTAAAACAAAAACTACGCATCCTATTAAAACATTATTTATGATAAATTTGTAGATCTCTTTTGTGTGAACAATTTCTTTTATTTTTTTTTCGTATCTTCCATAGTTTCACCGCAAAATGGTGTATTTCATAATATTTCTCACAATAAAAACTAAAAATATGCGTCTTATAAAAAAATTACCTGGAAAAGATTTGTGCATCTTTTTGATCTGAAGAATTTTGCTTATTAACATTTTTTTCATATGTCGTATAGTTTTCCTGGAAAATTGAATTTCTGATTTTTTGAAAAGCATTTTTGATGGATAAAACCAGAAGCGCCTGTCGAAAATAGCTAGTTAACGAACTTCTTCTTTCCTGTTTGCCATGAAACAGTGTGTCAAAGCTCATTGCAATCTGATCAGACTTTCGAAAGTCATCGTGCCTACAGGATACAGACAGATATTCAGGTACACATACAGAAATACAGACAGAATATTTGATGAAAACCAGCAAAGTCAAATTTTACATGAACCTAATACCTTCTAATTGTAGGATGATAATGAAAACAAAATTTTGTTGGACAACGTATTAGGTATTGTTGGATCAAAAATTTAGTTGGCCACAATAATAAACATTTAAAACAATATGTCGTTTTCTTTCTTAAAACATTATAGTCAAATGTCGACCTAGCCCCAGGGGGTGACACACAAAGTTTGGTGCTTAAAACTCAACAGCAACATTTTGTAACCAACTAAATTATCGAGCCAACCATACACAATACGTCAGCAAATACATTTTTTTTTAGTTCTAAAACTACTTGAAAAAAATGAAGCCTTATCCCCACTTTCCCCTATATAGAATCGTTTTATACTATTCTTAGAACCTAATGGCGTATGCTATCTGAATAGCTGCACCTTTTGTTAGTAACTTAAAATGCGGTGAGCTGATGTTTATACAAAATCTTGTTTAGGAAAATTTATTTCCATGTTGTTATTTCATTCTATGACTTGCAGTAAGATGCTTCATCAGTCGGTTAGGAAGAAAACTAATTTAGAACTATTTGTGGATTCTAGGTGTAGTTGCATCTGGAGCGATCTGGTCTTGATCTCGAAATTTGTTGCAAAAGCTTTGTATTCTATCATCGTTGGTGATTCGAGAATCTGCAATTAAGGATAACGCAGACCTAGTACAATTGATTGTACTATATGGAGAGCCTTTTTTCGTACTCTTAAGTAAGAAACTTGAGAATCTCAAGAACTTCGGGCTTATAAGGATTCATAGTGTTGCGTAGAGAAAAGGTCCACCATTTCTTAAGAGCCACATCATAGTTCTTTATGGATGAGTTTTTAGTAGAAGACAAAGATTTTTCAACGAAGTTTCTCGAATTACTTTTTCCCTCAAGGTTTGCCGGAGAACCTCTTGGCCATCAGAGTAAGAAGTCTTAAAAGTGTCTGTGGATATTATTACAAGAAAGTAGGAGATTCATTATTGGCTCAAAATAAATTGATTCTTGGATCAGCATTATTTGAAAAACAGACTGCTGAGGATGAATAGGTCAGTTTGAAATAATCGCAATACCCTCAGATTCCTCATATTTGGTTTTGTCAAAGATCTTTAAAATAATTGCAACAGATGGAAAGACACAGAAAAGGCATTTTCCCCCGAGACAACGTAAAAACATCCACTGCTACAGAATCAGGATTTTTCTATCACGATTCATGAGTCACACATTTATTATTTGTTCGGCTAGCAAATAAATTTCTATTTGGCATTTCGAATTGTTTAGTTATTTATCTAAAAATGAAATCAGCTAATTCATATCCAGTGTTATTTTATTATTTAGAAAAATTTGTATAATTTACAAACTGTTGGCTTAGGATTGTATGGGAGATTATTTTGTAACCCTAAAAGATAAAATAATGGGTAAGAGAAAATTGATTTCCATTCCTGCAGAAAATTCCTGAATCTACTAGCGACTTAAATTACTGGATTATTCAAATCCTTCTGAAGTATTTCTTGTTTCTGTTGGTTGTCTTTAACGATTACTGCAGCGGATAAGGATTTTGAACCAGCGATTCTTCGCAAAATCCTGCTAAGCAGTCTCTGAGGGTTTCTGCTCGCCTTGCATCAATGTGCGATCGACTAGCTTTGCTGATTTGACCTTTCCGACAAGATAAGAGCCAAAAAAAAACATCTAGAGTAGTAGTTGAAGCTGATTTAAGAGTTAATTTTTTAATCAATTCTGATTTCTCTTCAGAAAGCAAGCTGATCTGATTTATCCACGAATAGTATTTTATGTACAAGCAATTGAAATAGGTTTCAGAGTCAATCTTATGAAATTTCAATAACTTTTGCTTCCAAATTAAGTATCGTGTCACTGAAAATTAATGAATATGGTCTGACCGAAATTTCAGGAAATTTCTAACAGTGTAAAACGCATTTTCTGAATAAATTACTCACAGCCTTGTGCCCCGGAACCTTTCATTTATTCTTTTCGAAAACGTGAAGAATGATTTATTTGCAACTTAAATATGAAAAAGCATATTTATACCAATATTATTTTCTAACCGAAAAAAAAACATTTAATATTTATTTATCCTGCTAAGCTTCTTGGACATTGAATCTTTTTTTATTTTTATTGGGATAATAAAAATGGACTAGCGAACAAAAGTGCTAAAAATGTAACTTACCTTTTCCTGTACGAATTCTATAAGAAGTCTCTGAGAATTGTTGCCAATTGAGAATTTGCTGAAGTGCGTTCATTGTTGCGACAAAACTTTCCCTTCCCTTTTCCAGCTCGAAAAATTACCATTTCTAAGACAAAATTTGATTTGCAATTTTGTATTTTTTGTAAATTTATATTTTTGAGTTGATCAAAATAAAAACTTCAGTTTGTCTATTATATATAAAATCACTAATGCTTCCTCTATGAAAAAGCAAATACATTTGCTAACGGGAAACAAAGTGCTCGTGAAATAAGCACTATATAATGATAAATACAAACGAAGTGGAAACATTCGAGATTCAACTCACAGCTAGTTTTCCAATTTATTATAAAAATAAAGTTTCTTCACATGCATTTTGCATTATTATTTGACCCGCGGCGTGTTTTTCCAAATTTAAAGAATGTTAACCATTGTTTTTTAAATTTGGATAGCGACTTGCATTTGCAAATGTTTGGCCTTTTAGGGTTTAATTTAAAAATGTCCACCGCCAGGATTCTATGTTTTACTGCATGTACATATGTAAATTGAAAAATACTTTTATTAATACTTAGAAAATTTCACATTCACACGCTGAAAATTCCTAATTCATCAATTTATTGAATGTAAGCTGTTCAAATGTGAACAACTTTTAATTACAAGTTTTTAAAATATAAACGTTTAATGTAACAATATTAAAAAATTTTCTTTGACCCTATGAAAGAATCTTCGAATAATTTTTATGTTTTTTCTACGATTCCAAATCCAAGTAATCAACGAATGAATGAAAAAATTGATTCTGAGAAGTACGGACAGTATTTGGCGGCATGAGCTGTCTGAGTAGCTGCACCTTTTGTTTGTAATAATTTATAATCCGGAGTGCTGATCTTTATACAAATGTTTACGAACAAATATTGATTCATTTGAAAAGATGAGTTACAAAAAAATATATATATAGATATACAGATACTGTCCATTTTAGTACGAATGGGTAACATTATGAAATTAGGTTTTGACCAAGTAGTAGACATCTGCTATGAATTAAAATTCTACCACAAGTATCTACTGAACTGTTGAAGATAAGTAAAAATGGATAACATTTTTAGATTCGCCATCCAAAGAACATAATTATTGCTGATAAGCAAACTTATTAATACATAAGAAATAAATACCAATAAGATGATTAATATCAGCATTCTGTAGAATTTAAAGCCGATTAGTGAAAATACCCCGCTGGTAGCCTTGGGAGATTTCGTACATTTTCCGTGGAAATGCCTAGGTACCTTAGATTTGTATAATATACGAATGAGGTGTTTTTTATTGTTATGTAAATGCGTCCGCCTTGGCTGTCGTCTGATACAGTAGGATGTGGCCAACTGGCATTGTACTTTAGGAAATGTGTAGCTGAATATTTGTGGTCTGCAAAGTATACATAAGAAAACCACGGAAGATCCCGCCCGGGTAGATGAGCAGGATAATCAAATGAAGGTTCGAGACGTTCTGAGGTATATCGCCGGTTATGAGACATTTCCATATAAACGGAATAATGCTCAAAAGGACGATGTGCATTCTCAAATGTCATCCAGATGGGTCTGAGGCTATGAGGATCGTCCAAACGCTCGTTATGTGGCCAAACTAAACTGAGGAACCCATGATAACGAGCGTTGTCCTTAAATCTTACCGTAACGAAACGAACACCAACAGGCACCCTTCCATCTGCACCTAATGTTGTAAAAAAAAAACGAAAATTTATTAACTTTTTGAAAACCAGTAACTTTAGCATTTCATAATTTCTATGAAACCCTGGACAATGAAGAATGAGCTAAGAGTGAAGCAAGTAACGCAACGCGCCTCAGATATATCAATCGATAGAAAGAAAAATATTTTCGGTAATGAAATATGAAAATATTTAAAAGTAGATCTCTCCTAAAGAAGTTCACATGCCTCAATCTACCAATCTACTTCAGAGGATCTACATTTGGAGTGATTAGCATCCGAAGCTATAAACATGCAAGATTCAACTTTTCGACACTTTACGCGCTATAAGTTTCTTCTTATCATTCCAATCGTCAATATAAATATTTCAAGGTAGCCTATAAAAAGAAAACCAAGTTTATTGTTATGTTACGTTACCAAAAACTTTTCCATATCATAAAAGTTAAGAACTTGAAAAGTTTATCCCTGGAAAAGTTTTGAATTTAAATACTGTACACTTACCTACCAAATCAAAACTTTCCAAGCAATAGAACGACTCTAAAATTTAAAATTTGAAAAATAAGGAAGTACAGAATCTTTTCTTTGAAAAAATAAGCCGTCAGTTAATAAAATTCGAGGATTGTCCAGAAATCTTGTATGTACAAATGTTAAACCTTTCAGGATACAATTTGAAAATATTCACCGTGAAGTCTTTTTATTTTGCTTCACGTACATCTTCACATCTTCAAATTAAAAAGTACTTTCATCAGTTCTTAGAAAATTTCTACGCGAGCAATTTTTAGATTAAAATTTCAAAAATATAATTCTTGTTAGATATAACAATATTTGACCATACCGTTTGATACAGTATCTTTTAAAATTGTTTGATGAAGACAGGTGTCTCTTATAGACGTGCGTTATCTGCTAAGGATCAGCAAATAATCTGTACGATATAGAGAATATTATGATTTCTGGATACTTAAAAACATTAGCATCAACGAAAATATTGAAATTATATGAAAATATTATACTTTTCAAACCTATTTTTCGAACGCGCACAAGTAAGGCGTTCATCAATCGATTTCAAATTAATTACACTTTTTAGGATCCTCAAGCAAAGAGGAAGGTAACCTGGATAAAATGAGACATTTATTTTGATATTTTTAATGGGCATTTGCAAATTTTATAACGTATCCAATAAGAAGAAACTTCAAGCGTGCGTATCATGATTATTAGTTCATTAATGTTTTCCATATTATTTTTCAATAATTCGATTCAATGAAGAAAATTGGGATGTTTTGAAGCCTTGGGAATGAACAATTGAAATTGGATTCTTTTACGTGAGCATATTTGACAGCATATATGTAATATTTATAATAAATATTATATTGCACTTACTTTTAACGTGCAGGGCACCCACGATTGTGAGAAATAAGGTGCTAGTTATAATCTTCATTTTCGTCAAATATTCACGATAATAGAGAACAGCAAACTGATTTTTTGAAGAATCCGTCTGCGAAGGACTTGATAAAGACTGATGTATAAATTAATGTTATAACTTTAATCTGATAAAGCGCTTTATTTATTCTCCAAATAAATTAAGTGGGAAGAAAAACATTGTTCATATAAGATTTTAAAATATTTCTCATTTGCAAGATTTCTTATCGATATAACCCTCGGACGTACTTAACATAAGGAAGTGTTATCGTAGATTGCCTAATATAGACAGAAGAAATTGAACGTTAAAGTTAAAGTTTGTTTTTCTGGCACATTTATCATTTAAATTATCGTACTCATCATCTTTGAATTGTCACTTATTATTAATTATGCTGCAAAGTTTGGTTATTTTTGGTATTGCGTTTATATATTGACACATATGGTGCTTTATGTTTTTATTGAACGAACACTTTCTTATCACGTGATTCGTGAGAAAAAATATCAAAAGGAAATTTTTTAATCTAATTTAGGAAAAAAAAATTCATTTTATTAAAAATGTTACTGTACCTTGTGGGTTTTTCCGAAAATTTAACTTTTTCATTTCTATTGTCATTTGTACCGTTAAAACAAAAACCACTCGCCTTATCAAAATATTATTTATAATACATTTTTGGATCTTTTTTTGGTTAAAAACTTTTGTGTATTTATTTTTTTCGTATCTTGTGCCGATTTTCCAAAAATTTTGATTTTTTTGAATATTATTTTTGACGATTAAAACAAAAACTACGCATCCTATCAAAACGTTATTTATGATAAATTTGTAAATCTCATTTGGGTACAAAGTTTTGTTATTTTTTGTCGTATCTTCCATAGTCGAAAGTCATCGTGCCTACAGGATACAGACATACAGACAGAAGATTGGATGAAAACCGACAAAGATAAATTTTTCATAAAACTAATACCTTCTCATTATAGGATGATAATGGAAAAAAATTTGGTTTGACAACGTATTAGGTATTGTTATATCAAGAATTTAGTTGGCTACAATAATACACCTCACAAAAAATATGTCTTTTTCTTTCTTCAAACATTATAGTCAAATGTGGACTTAGCCCTAGGGGATGTCGACTTAGCCCCACGATTTTTCGCTGAATAGATTTTCCATCACTTCACTTTTTTCTAATAATTGATAAACAAAGTTTTGTGCTTCAAACTCAACAGCAACATTTTGTTAGTCAATTGAATTCTCGATCCAGCCATACCTAGTAAGTCGTTAAACAAATTGTAAAAAATTAAGAAAGGACTTGAAAAAAATGACGGTTTAATCCCACTTTCCCCTACATAGAATCTTTTTATACTATTGTTAATACTTGACGGCGTCTGCTATCTGAAAAGCTGCACCTTTTGTTAGTAACTTATAATGCGGTGTGCTGACATTTATACAAAATCTTGTTAAGGAACATTTATTTTCATGATGAAGAGTTTACTTATTTGAACTATTGAATATACATCATTTTCAGAAAGCAAATCTGCATTTCCAGCAATATACGGGGACATCTTTCGCATCTCATAATGGTTCAGCATAGCTTGAGATATCCGCTGAATATTCGAAATATATCAAAATTTTTGGGATACTTGAATCGTAAAAACGATGACGCGACTTTAACATTTTGTCACTGAATCAGAAACAAAGGCACAATGTCAACTGCATGAAATTGAAGTAGCCAGTACACTATTGAATACTTTCCGTAGAAACGCCATGATACTCTATATTTGAATAATAGACCAATGACGTGTTTTTTATTGTTATGTAAATACGGCCGCCTTTGTCGTCGTCTGCTACATTAGGATGTGGTCTCTTGACATTGTACTTTACGAAATTTATAGCTGAATATTTGTGGTCTGCAAGGTCTACATGAGCAAACACTGGAAGATCCTGACCGGGTTGATGATCAGGATATCCGTATAGATGTTCTAGTTTTGCAGTATAACGTCGCTGATGAGACATTTACATATAAATTGAATAGTGCTCAAAAGGACGATGTACATTCTGAAATCTCATCCAGAGGGGTCTTAGACATGATGATCGTCCAAACGCTTTTTAGGCGTGAGTAAACTGAGGTACCCATTATAAATAGTGAAATCCTTAAATCTCACCGTAACGTATCGAACACCAGGAGGTACTCTTCCATCTGCGCCTAATTTTGTAGGAAAAAATGGACATCTTTGATGTTTCTGATAACCAATAGCTTCAGTGTTTCATAATTGTTATCGAACACTAATCATTAAAGAATGAGAAATGATTGAAGGAAGTAATGCAGCGCGCATCAGATGTCTCCATCGCTAGAAAGAAAAATATATTCGATAATGCAATAGCAAAATATCTACAAATATTTTGCTTTACGTGAATGTTCAAATTAAAAAATATGCGTAACATATCTTTTTTTGAGCGGCCTAAGCGGACATGAATATATCTACATATATAATATTAGATCTTTCCACTAAAAAAAAAAAATTGACAAATTACTTCTAGTAAGGCACGCACCATTAACAAAGTAAAAATGTCTCTAATCATCCTCTCAGCAATGAAATTATTTCAGCCCTTTTCAAAAGGACATAATTTTGCAGTAGCTCCCTCTAAAATCGCGAAAGAATAAATCATTAGTAATTTGGAATCCACCATGTACACCCCTCCACCCGAAAAAGCGAATGACATACGGCGTAGGACCGCCAATATCGTACGCCAAACCCAAATTCCCTCCTCGTACTTAATAAAACAAGAAAAAACAGCAATTAAAGAACTCCACCAGAATGAAGACATCATAATATTAGCCGCAGACAAAGGCAAAATAACAGTAATGATGAATAAAGAAGACTATAACAACAAAATCATGGACCTTCTAACTGACGATACATATACAAAATTTGAAAAAGACCTCACAAAAACAATAGTCAGCAAAACAAAAACCCTTCTAAAAGACTCAGAACTTGACAGCTAAACAACATCTAAATTATCACCTACTAATCCCATCTCTCCAAAACTTTACGGACTCCCAAAAATCCACAAAAACAACATTCCACTCAGACCGATCGTGACGGCAATAAACTCACCAACTTATAACCTAGCACGCTTTCACCTCAAAGAACTGAATCCTTGCTCAGGAAACTCTATCACACACGTCCAAAACTCTTTTGACTTTACCAGAAAGAGACACAACAGATTCACAGGCAACCCCAAGACATCATAGTAAGTTTCGACGTAGTATCTCTCTTTACGAAAGTACCCATCTCTGATCCAGTCGATATTACTAAATACTTTGCAAACTTTCTCCCCAATCTCACACCTTTGATAGAAAACTGTCTCACAAATACCTACTTCTCTTTCAATAACCAATTCTACGAACAAACCTCAGGAGCAGCAATGGGATATCCAATCCCACCTGTAATAGCCAACATCTTTATGGAAAATATAGAAACTAAAAGCTTTAACAAATCCAACCATATACCGGAATTTTTGTGCCGTTATGTTAACAACACTTTTGTCACCTGGACACATGAACTACACAAGTTCTTTGATTTCATAAATCAATTACACCCTGATATCCAGTTCACCATGGAAATTGAACAAAACGGAAAATTGCCTTTCTTGGACGTACTAGTTTACAAATGATCTGATAACACATTAGGACATGAAGTTTACAGAAAAGTCACCTATACAAACAGATACGTACATGCCTCCTCCCACCACGACCCATCTCAAAAGCAATCGGTCATCAATTCCCTTGTAT
>CAKNWT010279056.1:0-10681 GCA_932066315.1 Andricus coriarius | reverse complement strand
TTTTTGGAATTCACGGACTTTATGGAATTAAAGGAATTCGTGGAATTCAAGGATATCACGAAATTCATGTAATTGAAGGAATTCACGAAATTCGTCGAATTCATGAAATTCACAGAATTTAGGGAATTCATGGAATTCAAGGAATTTATGAAATTCGTGTAATTGAAGGAATTCAAGAAATTTATGGAATTCCCCAAATTCATGGCATTCGAAGAATTAAAAAAATTCAAGGAGTTCACGAAATTGACGAAATTCACGGAATTCGTCAAATTGGTGGAAATCACGAAATTTAGGGAATTCAAGAAATTCACGGAATCCAAGAAATTCACGGAATTCATGGAATTCACGGAATTCATGGAATTCGCAGAATTCATATAATGGAAGGAATTTAAGAAATGTATGGAATTCACTGAATTCATGGCATTCGAAGAATTGGAAAAATTCAAGACGTTCACGAAATTCACGGAATTCAAGGAATTTATGGAATTCAAGGAATTCATGAAATTCAAGTTGGCTATCTCGGATCATTTATCAACCATTCAAAATGCTTAAAAAGTTTTCAAAGTTTTTTTCGAAATGTTAGAAAACCTACATTTGATTTATAATTGTGTTGCATTCTTTTCAAATCATAAATAATCTTTAAATATTTTTCAAACGTGGAAACATTCTAAATATCTTTTTAAATAATTGGAATTTTTCCTGAAATTAAAAAATAAATCTGCAAAATTAAAAACAGTACCTTGAAATCGTCCCGATTCTTTTTATGTCAAGTTAGAAAATCTTTTGAAATGTTTAAAAATGTTTTTCAAATTATTTTTCAGACAATAATTGTATTATAAATAATAATTAATTTGAAAAATTAAAAGGTAAGTCGGGACTTTCGAACGCAAAGTTTCTACTGAAAGAGATGTATGGACAGTTTTTACAATCTTTATTTTTTTAATATCTCTCAAAATTCTTAAATATCTTGCATTTTTTCGATATCTTAAAAAATCTATATTTCGTTTAAGATTTTTTTAAATCTTTTAAAATTTTCTTTGGGATTTAAAATTTTGAAAATCTAACGAAAATGAAAATTTTAAACCAACCAACGCACGATATAAAAAAAGTAAAAAATAAATTAAAAACGTTGCTTTTGGTTGCTGAAAAATAGAAAATTAAACTTTTGAGCCATAAGACGCGAGATACCGAAAAAGTTAATTAACAAAAATTATTGCTTATAACAGGATCACAAAATATCAAAAGCAAGAGATTTTTATGATTTTTTGAATATTTTCTGGAACTCTAAGACATTTTTGAGGGTTTTAAATATTCTGGAATGCCAAGACAGTTCTAGAAATTGTATGGTCAAAAGTTTTTAAAACTTTGATGGAGTCGTGTCATAATGTAGGTGACTTCAAGCAATTTTAACGAATTCAAAGATATTCTAACGATTTTCGTTGAATTTTAGGGATTTTAAGAAATCCTATGACTTTTATTAAGACATTTTAAAGGGATTTTAATTTGGACAAAATCAAATGCGAAGTACGATATACGTGATGAGAATTTGTTCGTTAAAGCCGAAGGTGCTTTAACTAAAGAGAATTCATAATCACCAAATGACAGTTGTTGATGCTTTGACCTTTAATCTTGAAAGGTCTGTGCAACTATATGGAGGAAGTACAAATACCGAGCGCGTAGTGCGAGGTAAATATATTATCGAGCGCAAAGCGCGAGATCCAACAGGAGCGCGCCCTAGCGGCGCCCTTATCAGCTTGCAGCCTTGATTTCTTCCAAAACCCTTAACAAGTTTTTAAATTTTATTTGAAAATCCTCAAAAATCTACATTTTGTCCACAACTTTTCAAATTTTAAATTATTTTTGGACATTTTTCAAAAATTTTGAATATACTTTAAAATGATTCAAATTTTTTCTTAAATCTTCTAAAAATCTCTTGAAATTCAAAAAATTATCTTCAAAACTTTTAAGATTTTTTGTTGACAATTTTAGAAATCATGTGAATTTTCATTTTTCAACATAAAAAGTCATTTAAAATTTGCCCAGAAATCGTAAGAGAATTGGTTGTTCTCTCGAGACCTTTCAAACTTTTTCAAAAGCTACTTTTTTCAAAATCATCGAAAAATTAACATTTTATTTTGAATTTTTTGAAACCTTCTCAATATTCAAATTATTTTTGAATCATTTGAATACTTCTAAATTACTCTTTAAAAAACTCAAGGTTTTTCAAAAAATTGTTTCAATTCTGTAAAATGAAAAAAGTTGCTTACAATCTTCCTACTTCTTTTTCGACATATTTTGATATATTCAAAACTTGATATTAATATTTTTAAATAAAACCTAAATCATTTATAATTTTCCCAGAATCTTATTGTGACTGCCGGTAACTTTCCGGGGACCAGTACCGTAATTTTCGAATATCAAAAGATAAAAATTCAACTAAAATTGTCTTTTTTGTGATTAATGCTTAGAAACATTCAGAAATCAATTTTATCATAAAATAAAATCTGGAGAAGAATTAGTAGAAAAAAAATATATATGAAAAGGTTCCATAGAGGGTTGGGGGGGGGGCACTTAAAAATGTAATGCCTAGGGGGGAATTTTTTCTGAAACCCGTACTAAACGCCCCCTTATAAATAATATTTAGAAAAACAATTATTCACAAATATTAAAAATGAAATTATGTTTACCTGAGTATATAGAAAGTGCTTCCAAGTTGTAAAAGATTTGATCCATCTGCCGAAAATCCCGTGGATTTTCGCAGAACGTTCCTCAGGACAGCAGTAGCCATTTTTCTCAAATCACGTCACATACATTCGTCGATTAATGCTTTTGTTTTACAGAAAAGTTCGTTGGCCGAAACCGTCTTTCACTTCAGACTTGTATTACAAAGAACTGTTCAAGGCTTTTCTCTCTAGTTGGTCCTGATTTTTAAAAAATTATTAGGGAGTAGTGCCGAGGACGAAAATTGGGAGGTGGTAAAGCAAAAAAAATGTAAAACACATTAACCCATCAGCTGCGGAATTTTTGGTCTAACCCGGATTTTCAACTCCTTTTAGATGTTTCAGCTAAATTACTTCAAGTACCCTAAACTTACTAGTTAATTTACTAATTTAACTAATTACTTAAATAATTAAAAATTTAACTAAATAATTGAAATTTGCCCTAAAAATAGCCATTGTGGTGGCTGGAGGCCTTCATTGGTAAAGCATCAGAATTAGGAATGGTTAGAAAGATAGGAAACAACAAAAATAGTTCGATTAGGAAGGAAAACAATAGTTACGGGTTGGAACAGGAAAGTAAACCTTCAAAACGTAAGGTCTGGAAAACTTTAAAGAAATTTCTCAAAACTAAAAGCGATAGGGACAGGAAGGAATTCGTGAAGGAACAGAATAGTCTAAAAAAATTCTTTGCTGAAAAGAAACGAGAGAAAAGGGAAGGAAATTGGGGGAAAGAGACGGAAAGTAGGTAATTTTAGATCTAGGAAAAGAAAAATGGACAAGAGGATCAAAAAGGAGAAGTGGAGATCTCACTTCCAGAATTTACTTGAGGCAGATAAAATTAGTGTAGCAGAGACCACAACTTTTGATTTGGCGAGAGAAGAGGAGGTAGTTGAAGACCTTAACAGAATAATGGAGGCAGAGAACGGTGAGAGTTTTTTTAGAAGAGGAACAGGGACAAGATGACCTAAGTGGAAAAATAGATGCTAAGGAAGTAGCGGAATGAATCAAAAATATGAGAAAGGGGAAATCGCCCGGAGAGGACGGGCTGTCGGTAGAATTTATACAAGGACAGAAGGAAGGGAGGATTGGGAGAGGTTTGGGAAAAAGCAAGAATCTTCCCTATATTCAAAGAAGGAGACGAAGATCATACCGGTAACTGTAGGAAAATAGCACTTTTAGATGTGGTATATGAGTCCTTGGCTAAAACAATGAATGAAAGAAGTAGAAGGTGGTTGGAGAAAAAAGGTTTATTTAAAAAAAGTCAGGCAGGCTTCAGAAAACGTAGGGCAACAAGAGATCATATTTTTGCACCGAACTCGATGATAAACAATAAGTTAAAAAGGGAAGGAAGAAAACTGCACGTAGCTTTTGTAGATTTTAAGAAAGTCTTTGATTTGATGGACAGAGATACTCTTTTTATTCAATTTGAAAAGATTGGGATATAGGGTAGAATGTTGAAAATGATCAAAACGATATTTAGGGAAATTAAAAATGAGTTAATCACGGACGAAGGTGTAACTGAAATCACGACGAACAGGGGGGCCAGGCGAAGGTGTTCACTGAGCCAAACGCTTTTTAACGTGTTTCTAGAAGATTTAGAGAAAGAGAGGGAAAGAAAAAAAGAAGGAGGTAGAATAATAGGAAACTCTACGGTTTATGCATTGAAATTTGCTGACGATCTCAGTCTGGTAGCGGATTTTGCTGACGGCTTAAAGAAAGGGAAAAAATAGAAAATATTTGAAGAGGAACTAAAAGTAGTGGATCCATATATGTACTTGGGTTTTTGGTTTTCTACAGTGGAGACGTTTAGTAAGCATCTGAAAACTTTAGCAGGAAAAGCACAGAAAGCTATCAACGCAGCATGGAGGGTGATGAAAAGGGCAAGAATAAATAATTTAGAAAGAAGACTCTATTTGTTAGACACTTTGGCAAAATCAGGGGCCCTATACGGGGTTGAAGTGTAGGGAGGGGAAAGGTCAGAGGTTATGCAAAAAGTTCAAGGCAGATATAGAAAAATGATAATGTGGATAGATAGAAACACGCCAAATTATATTTGGAGAATGGAAGCAAGGAGAAGAAGTATAGAAATTAAGGCGTGAAGAAGGGCAGGTAGATACGTTTTAGGAATTGTGAGAATGGGGCGAGATAGACTACCTAGGATTTGTCTAATGGAGGAAATGAACGCAAAATACAAAATAATTTAAAAGGAGGGGTTATAGGAAAGTCTGAACAAGAAATTCAATCTTAATGCGGATGGATCGACAAATCTAAATACTGCCAGTTATACAAAAATTATAAAAAAGGAATTTCAAAGGGAGAAATACTGGGACTAAAAGAAGGTAAATGGAGAGTTTAAGAAACAGTGGGCAAGACTGAGATGTGGCAATGTAGGTTTGCCAGGCAATAAAGGGTACAGCAATGCATTACGTAGATTGTATGGAGTATCGGAAGAAAATTTGGCTGACATTTAGATTTGCCAAGAAGGAAGTAGACTAACTAAAAGGGACCTGATCAGGGGGGTTGACTATCGGTTACAAAAAGATACGCACATCGAAATTGAACAGAAACTAATAAATATTCTGAAAGGAGAATTGAGCTCTGAGCTCTGCAGATATGTAAAATAATTCGAAAGACTTGCGAGAAAGAGAGAGTGTAATGAAGAATCTAGATTTTGGGGTTGAATCGGAACAAAATAGTAACTATTCTAAGAGAGAAAATATATATCTTCGTTTTAAAAATAATTTAAGAGGACAAAAGAATATTTTAACAACTTGTAAAAGTTGTTTTTAAGCAGCAGAAATTGACAATTTTCAGAAAGAAAGCATTTCAAAAGGTATAGCTTTAGTAAAAAGTAGTCGTCTTAGCAATGTCGTCGAGCAAATCAACGGAAGTTTTCGCATAATTTGTGGAGTCGTTTTGCGAGAAACTCCAGGAGCGGAAGGTTCGAAAAATAGGAATATATTTGTATAGTTTTACGATCGAACATTTTCTGATTTAGATACTAATTGCTACTGGAAAGGTGGAAAGGAATACCGTAAACACGCTGCTGCTTTCTGTCTGTTTGTGACTGTAGAAAATACTTGTTCTAAAACGGATCAGCCAATGACTTGGAACAAGTCCACAATTTATGTGGACTCAAGTAAATGCTTTACTTGCAGTATATAAACTCTTTTTATACTTGCTAGCATCTTGCAATTCTTTAAATTTTCTCTTTTCATTTCGCGTTTGCGACCTTTCTGCTTTCGCCGAATGGGTTAGAGAAATTTGGCGTGTGACAGCTAACCAAATTTTTCTTCGCTCTTTTTAACACCAGTGTCCGAAAAATAGTAAAATTGTAGTTCCGCATTTTTATGCTTCGTATTTGAGCAACCTACTACGCAACAAATTCTTCTTGATCCCGTTTTTCGGCCAAAATTCCTAAAATATTTACACTGTTATCCATGGTTATTGAAAAACATTGGACAACAACTCACCTAGCCGTTCAAATATGTCGCCGTCTGATGGCGCTGCTAACATACGTGAATACAGTATACTGATGACGGGCTTCGGGACCCTCGAAGGATTATTAAATTATCAAACACTCTATTCGGGGATTGATTTTGTGCTAATCAATATTCACAATTCAATTATGAGTGCAGTGGCTGATATTAGTAAATGCTGTTAAATATTTTCCAAAAATTATAATAATTTTTAGTAATGGTAGTGTTGCATTTTAAACTTATCTCAATGATATTTATTTTCATTGAAAGATTCGTTCAATTCGCGATTACTTGTTCCTGTCCAGTAAATTCCAACCAACGATCTAAGTTGATTCGAATACTGATAGGACATTAAAACTACCCCTAAACACTTGATGACTAAATTTGAAAATGAAATAAAGAATAATTAAGTAAGATCAATTCTTACAATAAAAATTTTCACCAAAATTGTAATCATTATTTGACGACAAAACTGACGGATTGTAGACTCACTCTAGGAAAAGATGATTGCGTATTTTAAAATTATTTAAATTGATTTAGAAAATCACTCTGATATAAAAAGAAGCAAGTAGAATTCTCCTCCAATATTAAATCATAAAGCAAAATTTCCTTCGCACACGAGGTCTTTATCGTAAGCTAAAGTGCAAAGTCGTTACAATGGAAGTTGCTCACACTAAATCATCATTCTTTCAAGTTCCCACAATAAAATGAAAACATGCACAACGAGGTCTCCAAAAATTTATAAATTTCAAAATCGTTACAATAATTGCATCACACTAATTATGATTATTCGAATTCTAAAGAATTTGGATAGATTAGTGGACGAAAGATTTAATTGCAAAAGGGGAATCCGTTGAGAGTGGCGTTCCTTGAATGATGCTCATTCCAATTCAAATTTCTGTCCTCAATGACAGGTAGATCATAGGGGTAAATTTTGTCGATAAGTTTTTACTAGTATTTATTGCGAACTGTAAATCGTGTATGGGTTCGTCTCAACTGCAGTGATCGTTTTCGAAGTAGATTTTAATTATTTCTTCAAGTGTCCTGTTATAACATTCGGTCGGGTTTGCCTGCAAGTCGTATTTTGGCGCTTTCGTGTGTAAAACTTTGATCCTGTTAGCTTTCTTAATCGAGATTATTTGAACTTATTTTGTAAAAATATCTACAAAATCTACTAAATATTGGTTTTTTCTCTCGTTTGAGAGAATTATTACTTTGAAACTATAACCCTGTAAAGTTAAAAGTTGTTAATAGCCCAAAACACGGCCATAAACTCTTTTTATGATGCTAAGAACGGGGATTCGGCACCCTTTAAGCTTCTACTCGCGCATTGAATTACGTAATTTTTTGGAAAGCCTCATCTTGTTCTAATCCTCAGTCCCATGTTTTATCCTTTTTCAGTAGTCTATTCATTGGTTCTATTATTTTGACAAAGTATGCTATGAATCTTCTGTACCAACTTACCAACCCTATAATGCACTGTAACTGTTTAATATTTTCAGGCTTAGGAAATTCTAGGATTGGTTGTGTTTTGTCATTTCCTATTTAGAGTTCTTTTTTGTTTACTTTGAAACGTAAGTAATACATTTCCGAGAGGCGAACTCACATTGCTCCTGACTGATCGTTAAATATGCATGATTTATCCTGTCCAATACAATATTTAACTATTTGAATGGTCGCCGAAATTTTGAGTTACTATTACTATTTCGTCTAAATAACAAGAAATGTTTGGCTACAAGTCTGGACCGATAATTTTTTAGTTAGTTAGTTTAAGTCTTTGATGTGGGCGGGGGGCTTTGAGGCCCCCCTGGCGCTCAAGCTATAAGACCCATTGTGCCATACCCGTGTCTATTCTCAAGTCAGTACTCCCAATCCGGCCACTTTCACCGAGTATTTAGATCTCTATATTTTTGCGTTGTTTCCAACGTTCTGGGAATATACCTCTCAGCTATAAGGTGTACCATATCGCACACTAAATAACCCGGACTACTTTGCACGCCAAAGTGAGCCTCAACCACTCTGCCATTCGGCAGCCTCCCAAGCAGACCGCAGAAGGAGAATTCGGCCAGGATAGAGTGGACTGAGCGATCGCTCTGAGGTCATTAGTTAGATGCATAGATTTGAAACACTGTCCGGGTGAATTATGTAAGTGTATGCGTGTGTGTTCATAACCCGAAGTCGACCAACGACCACCGAGTGTGAGTTCCCCGAGGAGGCCTTAAGCCTCGGTATGGGGCCTCCACCTTGGTACGTAACCAGCGTCTTCTCTAGAGAACTACAGTTTAAGTTAGGTTCCGAACCATCAAAGCCTCGGCAAAAGTACATAAAGAAATTTCCATTGGTACCGACTCAGATATCGAACCCCAGTCCTCCTGTGCGAAAACCTGACGCACTATCGTCTAAGCCACCGAGACTCTTGTGAATAAGCTAATCTGAAATACATTATTGAAATGAATTAAACTGATCTTGTAGTGTCTAGTATTTATGATATAAGTGGGATTAGATATGGGTCCTTTTTTATGATATTATTACCCTTTCTGAAATCTGAACAGAATCTCTAATCTTTCCTTGGTTTTCAGACCATCACTATAGGCTTTCTCTAATCGGAAAAAGAAGGTTCTATTATTTCCTGTTCTGATCATTTATCTACTGTCTGACAATTTATTTCTTGTATTTTAGGGCTGACGGCTTCCCGGAGTTCGGAAAAATCCCTACCTGATGGAAAGCATTGTAAACATAAAAGAGAACAGGAAAAATTGCAGAAAGAGCTAGACGTACCATTTTAATAGATATAGCATCAGATTCCAGAGCATTAGCTCTTACTCTTGATGGAGTATCAAAGAGATTTTCGTTGAAGATCTGAAAGATAAAAAAGTTGGAATCGTCAAATGTAGAATGGGCAGGGAAGGAAGGTAGAGGGGATAAAGTAAGAGGTTACTCGGGCAGTGTAAAGAAGGTATTCAACAGGTCGTCAGGGGAAAATTTACAGCCAGTAGGTTCATGTTTTAAAGTAATTAGACAAAGCCATGTCAATAAAATTCAGATATCTGCCTTCTTATTTCTGTTTATTATAGCATTATAATTGTCTTGATTATGTGCGTCTCGGATTTTTCTTCGATCTCAAGTCTTTAGTTTACGAAATACAGCTATGATGACTATATTTTTCGTTCTTTTTGGCTAATCTTCGTTTGCTTTCGCGTCTTTTTATCAAATTGTTTATTTCGGGTGTGAACCATGGAAAAAATTTGTTAGAGATGTACCAGTTTAAAAGAAGCGAATTCATTTAATGCTAAAGATAAATATGAAGTTAATTTTTTGACTTTTCTATTAATATTTTCCTCATTATTCAAATCTTTCCAATAATAGTTCAGAAGGTGCTCACGAAAATTCGAATCGTTTATATTTGACAGATTGCATATAGAAAATAGGTTTGTATTAGAGAGTGGGTTGTAAGAGAATTGGTATTGTGTATTAATCAGGTCATAGCTAGAGAGGAAATAAACATCGTTTTGAGAGTGTGGAAGTACCTTATTTGTATAATTTAGTATCATCAAGTTAATACCCGTATTGAAAGGGTCATTGTGGTGGATGTTGTTATAGGATACAGTAAATAATCCGACAGAATATACCAGTGAATTTAAGTATTTGTTTTAATTATTCAATGCATTTAGGTTCGTGTTGAGATCTCCTGTAGGGATGATATTATTATAGTTAGGGATCGACGAATTCAGATTCTAATTCAGAATTTCAGATTCTAATTCGTTACCATAGAAAGCATTGGGAGGTTAATAAATCACCCCGCCTGATATGCTATCGCGTAGCGATAATACATCAACAAAAATATACTCTGAAGTAGGATGAGTAGCAGTAGGACTCAATCACACGCTAATACCCTCAAGACTGTCATGGACGTACTGGCAGACTACATCCCCTAATGCGCAAAAAATCGATTTTTATTTCCTTACGCCAATCGATAGTTTCTGATAAGCATGATAAGCGTACGCGTACATCGAGCGAGAAGTCTACGAAAGCCAGCCCCACTAAAACGGCGTATCACAGTTCCTTTCAGGATCAACTGGGAAACTGCAAAATTAAATCCGTAAACATCCGGACAATTAGTAAAAATAATAAGATTCAAATGTCGATTCAATTTTTCCATTTTATACAAAAGAACATAATTTATGACTTGGAAATTTCTCTCACACAAGGGAAAATTATATGTTATTTCCGGTTCCCGCTCATCTTTTGGGAGAGTGGCGTGGGTCACCTGAAAATCTAATCATGCAGAGAAAGAAGTGAGGGATTTTCGCAAATAACAATAGAAACATTTTGTTTAAGTTGATAGTAGTAATTATGTATACATTTAGACCATGAAATGCGATATTATAGAGAGACTAAATAGCAAGACTAAATCGCACATAGCGATGCGACAAAGAAAAGCAACATTACTAAATGCTACACAAAAGGAAACTAACAATTTCT
>CAKNWT010279022.1:0-13394 GCA_932066315.1 Andricus coriarius | reverse complement strand
AAGCGCATCCATAATCGTTTAATGAGTACTGCTTAAATGATGATGGATTCTTGATTATGGACGCTTGAAGTCGCCTTCAGCCCATGTTGTCGATAGGTATTATATTTTTTTTAAGTTTTTATCGTTTCAAGAAAAACTATTGCAATTACTCCGTGACCTTCTAACCCAAAATTTCACGTAGAATCCGAATCTCAACAAGTTAAATGTTCATCTTCCCTTTTTAATAAGTTTTTCTTGCATGATACGGAGAGGATACGATGTGGATACTATAGCGATACGCTATAGCGTATCCGTTCCGTTCATTCGGTCTGCTAGGGATCTCTACAATTTGTAGATAAAAATGTATCATTTAAATTCATGGCCTCGCCTGCCTAGCATTTACGAATTTTGTCACAGTGAGTAGCTTGCCCTCTCCTATTTTTTTGTTTGTTAATAAAGTGTACACGCCATTTTATCTAGCGTTCACACTGTATTTTATTTACGAGTAAGATGGCCTTAAGGCATCCTTGAATTTTCTCCACGCGGCTGACCCATCCCCTCTACCAACAACTTTAACCAAAGGGCTGAAGCCAGCCCGGGCAAAAACCTGGCCCACGCCCATTTACTTGTGTTTTGAGTGTACGGTTGGCGCATGCGCGCCTGGCGCCCAACACACCATAAATAATTTCGTAATTTGAGTTTTGAGTATCTTGAGAAAATGGGCGTGGCCCTGTAAAAGTGAGTTTCCGAGAAATTCACGCTTACAAGCTAATATTTACCCCCGTCATCGTAACAACATCCCTCCGAAAACACAAACTTGATTATTAAACCAGGGTAAAAATATTAAGTCATCGGATCCAAAATGTCAGAAGATCAAAGAGAAAATATGCCAAAGTCGATGAAGCGAAATAAAAAGCGATCTTTCAACCATAAGGCGAAAAAATGGCCCGAAGTCGAAGTTATGCAGGTGAACTCGAGTCAAATGCATATCAATACATGGTGCGTGTTTCTGAAATGCTGAGAACAGAATTTTCTAAGATGGATGATAAACTAATTTTCGCGAACAATATTTATGAAGAAACTATAGGACAAGAGGCGGATTATGCGAGAAATCAGGTATAAAGGTTTTACTTATTTAAGTTTATCCAGTTTCTTGCACTCTTTCAAAAGCAACAAAAAAGAGTAAAAAATGGTAAAGTTATCTTGGATTCAAAAGAAAAGAAAAAACCTTTCTCTCAAAAACCTCAAGTTTTTTTGCCTAAAATTTTTAGGAATAATAGATACTAATATACCCCGCCTGCCATACATTTTCCGTGTGATATTTTTTTGTTTTTCGGTAGAAGTAAGTTATTATACAAAAAAGTTTAAGAAATTTTTTTCTCCTGAAAAACAAAAAAGTACCAAACGGAAAATTGATGGTAAGTAGACTTTATTAGTAGCTATTATTTCTAAACATTTCAGACAAAAAAAGATGGCGTTTTTGAGAAAAACAGTGTTATTCTTTTTTTTTCAAAAATTCAAAATAAATTCACCATTTTTTATTTTTTTTCCATTTGTTGTGGATTTCTAAAAAGTGCAAAAACTGGATATAAACTTAAACAAGAAGAACCTTGATATCTTATAAATTGCAAAATGGCACGGTTTTTAATGTAAAGTATTATTATATTCGTAAAAAATGTCGCCATGTTAATTAAAAAAAACTACCTGCTGAAAATGACGGATAGGATCCGATAGAGTCAGATACAAAGCCGTATAAAGGTGCGAATAGTCCACGTCGGATTTTATTCCGTCTCTATTTGGATCTCTTTCGGTTCGCAAAATCTTAAACGGAAAACTAGCGACTCTATCCGGATTTTAATCTGGATGACATATGGAAAATAGCATTTTATCTGGCCCTATGCGGAACTTTGTCGGAACTTACATTAGAAGACTGTTTTCGTTCAAGTCTAAAAACGGTTTTCTATCTAAATCTATCCGGCTTTGAAGCGAACGTCGGAAACAGAAAACTGAATTGTTTGGCCTACTGAATCTTATGTCGGAACGTACATTACCCGTTCAGCCCTGCTTAAAAAACCCGTTAAAACCAGGATTGAAACTCGATAAAACGCCATTTAGAACCCGGATAGGCTCCCAAATTATACTCTGGTACTTTAACAGGATCTAACTGGTTTCTACAGGGAAAATGCTATATCATTGTGGAATTTAATCCGGGTGTAAGCGGGTTCTACATGGGTATTTGGTACCAGAAATTATATTATTTTATTTGAAAAACGGGGCCTACCAGGGTACACCTGGGTCTTATCCGGGATTAGTGCATTAAAATTATTTTCTCAAAGTGTGCTCTGGGTCTCTAAACGGGTCTAAACTGGCCCAATCTGGGATCCAAAGCATCGACAGTGTTGGCGTCTTATCAGGGTCTAGGTGGGTTCTAGTGGTGAAATACATAAGGATAATTTTTCCAAGTGCAGTCTGGGTGTCGAAACGGGCCCGGTAAGAAGGCTTGAATAGAATAGGATTGAAAATTTCAATTCATGTTGATACCTGATTTTCCCTTCGTTCTCTTAAACCAGAAACAGTAATTAGAAAGAAGCAACTGCTATACGTTTCAATACAGGTTGAAAAATATAATTTTCTACCTATCTAATACCAAAAGCAGTAAAAGGATAAGGAAAAATTCAAAAATCAATTAATTAAATACTTAATTTAAAGAAATTATCTATTAAATAATTATTTATTTAATTATTAAAGTTAATTAATGTTTTGAGAATAAATTCTTTTTGGTACCTCGGTATCACGAATTCTATTTCATTCAATTCAGTTATACCATTTGGAATTGAGGGTAATACGTTTCATATCAAATCAATTCAGATTTCTTGAATTGAAGTCACATCTCTCCGCAATGTAAAAACTTGGATTCACTGTAATAGACGCTTCCTAACTTGAATT
The DNA here is from genome assembly GCA_932066315.1 of Andricus coriarius. NCBI lineage: Eukaryota > Metazoa > Arthropoda > Insecta > Hymenoptera > Cynipidae > Andricus > Andricus coriarius. The sequence goes on along the minus strand of CAKNWT010279022.1, from coordinate 10,469 downwards.
CAAAAGGCGATAATTCAGAAAATTCAATGTGCACATTTCGCGAATGAATTAAACTGAATTGAACACACTTCATATCTAACCTTCTTTTTGGAATAGGAAAGAGAGTCATTAACTCTATGTGACTAGACGGGAATTACATTTCTGAGCCACTTATTACTTTCTTTAACATTGAAGCCTGAAGGGAAAATCAGGTATTAAAAATAATAGGATTATCTCTACTTTGACGCTGAAATCTTACATTTTTAATTCTATTCTATTCAAGCCTTCTTACCGGGGGTCTAACGTGGTCCAATCTGGGATTCAAAAAATCGAGAGTGGGCATCGTACCAGGGTATAGACGGGTTCTATTGGGATCATACATAAAGATATTTTTTCCAAGTGCAATTTGGGTGTCTAATCGGGTCTAACGTGGTCCAATCCGCGATTCAAAAAATCGACAGTACGGGCGTCATACCAGGGTCTAGACGGGTTCTAGTGGTGACATACATAAGGATAGTTTTTTCAAGTACAGTTTGGTTGTCGAAACGGGTCTAACGTGGCCGAATCTGGGATTCAAAAAATCATCAGTGGGCATCGTACCAGGGAATAGACGGGTTCTATTGAGATCATACATAAAGATATTTTTTACAAGTGCAGTTGGGGTGTCTAAACGGGTCTAGCGTGGTTCAATCTGGGATTCAAAAAATCGACAGTATGGGCGTGATACAAGGGTCTAGGCGGGTTTTAGTGGTGACATACATAAGGATAGTTTTTCCAAGTGCAGTCTGGGTGTCTAAACGGGTCTAACGTGGTCCAATCTGGTTTCAGAAAATCGAAAGTGCGCGTCTTATCAGGGTACAGACGGGTTCTATTGGGATCATGCATAAAGATATTTTTTCCAAGTGCAGTTTGGCTGTCTAAACGGGTCTAACATGTCTCAATCTGGGATTCAAAAAATCGACAGTGGGCGTCTTATCAGGGTATAGCAGGGTTCTATTGGGATCATGCATAGAGGTATTTTTTCCAAGTGCAGTCTGGGTGTCTAAAGGGGTCTAACGTGGTCAATCATGAGAACAAAAACCGCGATTTGAAACAATTGAAACGTTGTGAAACGTACACGTGCCAAAATGGCCGCAGAACCATCGCACGCGTTAGTAAGATACATTAAACAGTGTAATAACACAGGTAGAAAACATAAAAAGTTCGAGATAATCCCTCTTTCTCGTATAAAAAGTAGCAATGTTGAGAAAATTCTGCTCGACTTTGAGAACCAACGCGATAGAGAGGTTAGGGTTCTTTGTGGATCAGTGATGTGCCCTGCAATAATAGGTCTCATTGGAGGTATGTATTGTGTTATTGCGTAAATAAAATTATAATAAAGTAATAATTGGACTCAAATTATTGCCTACTTTCAGAGAGGTACCTTTACAAAAATTGTTAAAACCACAGCATTCAAAGTGATGTTTTTACATTTTGAGGTTGGAAGTTCACTACTTTGAACTCAGTCATTTTACAGGTTTTGGTAAAATAAAAAAACGCAGTAGATAGTTACAAGAAATTTTTTTTACAATGTGTTTGTTATTCAAACTCTAACCTTTTTTTGAGTCGACTTGACTGAGGATTTTATTGGCCGCGGAAAAAAGGGATTTAATTTAAAAAATGGGAGTTTACTTATGATCGATCTGAAATTCAAGCTTTTCTTCATTAAAAGCACAGCATTGCCCAGGATTTTCAAATATTTCAAACAATTTAAAGTAATTTTAAAAATACTATAAAGCATTGCAAAAGATTTTAAGGTATTTTATGAAATTATAAGGGACAATAAGATTTTAAATGATTTAAATCAAATTCAATGAATGCTAAAGGAGAAATTGATTGATATCGATGATAAAGGGATTTTTAAGAGTTATAAATAGGTTTTGTTTCAGTTTTCACAAGATTTCATGGCGTTTTAACCAATTGGAAGGAATTTAAAGATTTTTCAATCAATTCCAACAGATTTGAATAAACTTTAAGGGATCTTGAAATATTTTAATGATTTGAAGACATTTAAAGATGATTTAAAAATTTTGAAGAATTTTAAGTAATTTTATCTTTTAAGATATCTAGAAATCTATGAAACCCCCTAAAAAAATTTAAGTCATGGCGGAAAGTATTCTTTTTTTTCTATTTAAAAAAATCATTTTCCTATTTTTTCTATATTGTGTTACAGAATTTTTATGATAAAAGTCATGAATTCGAATAAATATTTGCCCTTCGAGATAATTAAAAATATGTTATGTCAAGTTGACCCTGATAAACTGGGAATTGACCGAGAATTTTAAATCCTTCGCCCAATCGTGTAGATATTACAATATTATACATGTTAAGGAAAGTTGAAAATTTATCAGTCTTGAATGCTTAATTTTTTTATTCTTTATATTAATATGCATTAATATTATGTTTCAAAATTTATTAGAATTTAATTTAAAATATTTTGTTGACAGTTTTCAGCCTCTGGTTCAAAAAACAGGAGGAAATCGAAGAGGAAGACGAACTTGAGCAACCTCTGCAGACTGATGATTAATACACAAAATCGGCGATGGACAGCATTGACATAAGGATAAGTTGTTAAAAGTTTCTTAATTAAGTTTTGAAAAAACCACATTTTACATTTTTCGTTTGAAAGTTTCATTTAAAATATTTAATCATGGAAGGTATCACAGGTGTCCGGCAACGATTTTGATGAGCTTGAAATATGATGTAGAGGATCAAAAACTGAACATGTATTTTTGAAACGTGGAAACACACGCTAAGGGCATGTACAAGACTGTCACGTGACCTATTATTTTAAACGAACTTACTCATAAACTAATAAGTCGAACGGATTTTCTACACCAGGCACACTTTCGCCTTTCTTGCCTTTATGTCTGTCTGGTATGGAAAATTCATTCGACTTATTAGTTTATGAGTAAGTTCGTTTAAAAGAATAGGTCACGTGACAGTCTGGTAGATGCCCTTAAGGGGGTCAAAAAGCCCCTCAAATATGGGATTCACATAAGAGAAAATAAAATTTTAAGGGAAACTAATTGGAAATAATTTTTCACAATAAATGATGAAAAATAGTATTTTCCCATTGATTTGAAAAATTCCATGGTGTTAAATAGCTCCTAAAAATAATTGAAGTAATCCAAGAATATTTGGGGGTGATTTATCCCATCTAATTCTTCAATTACATTGAAAAAATAGTATCTTTACAATAGGTATCGTTCGAAATGATTATTTTCTTTTATGCGAACCTCATATTTGAGGTAACATGTTTCAAGTTAATCAAAATCGGCGTTCTTAGTTTTGAAGAAAAGTGTTAAAAATTACGCAAATATGAGCTGTGATACGACGTGATTTTAGAGTTAATACAAAGTTTTTTCACCATACAAAAATACGGTATGAAGCGTGTTCCTACGTTTAAAGTATTATTTAAAATGCAAACCCTGCCGAAAGTTTCGGATAGGAATTCATTCCTAACCAATCCGAAGTCATTCGAATCATTCCGGAATCTGTATCCGAACCAATCCGAGTTAATCCGAACCAATCCGAAAAAAGTTGTACATTTCGTTCGATCGAAATCGGTTAAAAATTAATCCGACTCAATTCGATTTAATCCGAACTTCCAATCCGAATCAATCTGAACCAAATTTGCAATCCGAATGAATTCGAACTCGGATTGACCTAAACCAATTTTCAATCCGAATAAATCCAATTAAACCCGAACTCGGATTCATTCGGATTGAAAATCGGTTTAGGTCAATCCGAGTTCGGATTCATTTGGATTGAAAATTTGGTTCGGATTGGAACTTCGGATTCAACCGGATTGAGTCGGATTAATTTTTAACCGATTTGGATGGAACGAAATGTAGAACTTTTTTCTGGTTGGTTCGGATGCAGATTCCGGAATAATTCAGAATGATTCGGAATGAACTCCTATCCGATACTTTCGCCAGAGAATTTAAGTTTATTGAAAAATGTACAAACCATACGTTCTTCACTATGTGTTCCTACGTTTAAAGTATTATTAAAAATGCAATTTAAGTTTATTGAAAAATGTACAAACTATACATTCTTCACTATGTGTTCCTACGTTTAAAGTATTATTACAAATGCAATTTAAGTTTATTGAAAAATGTACAAACTATACATTCTTCACTATGTGTTCCCTAAGTATACCTTAAGTATTATTATTATAGTATTATAGTATTATTATTATAGTATTATAAATATACCTTAAGTATTATTAAAAATGCAATTTAAGTTTATTGAAAAATGTACAAACTATACGTTCTTCACTATATGTTCTTAGATTTTTAAATAGTGTTAAAGATCACACTAATCTATGAGCCTGTTTTTAAATTTAAGACAAAGTTTTTTTCACACATTAAAAAGTTTATGCAATATTTTCCATTTTAATTATCTGTGTCTCACCAAATTAGCTATCACATACCTGCTGCATAAGACCGTATGATTCCATTGTTTAAAGAATTGACATCTTAGAAACTTTGCTGAGCATCAAACAATTTTGAACCGTGGAATACCCTCCACGGAAAACAATATTTTATTTTGTATAGAATCCTCTCAGCGCCGGTTGCGACCTGCTTAAAACCCCCATAAGACCATATACATGCGGAAAATGTTCTACACCCATGTAGAACCCGATTATCGCACAATTTATTAAACCGTATAAGGCCCGTGTAAGACCCTGAGCAGGACCCATTTGCAAAAACTATCTACGACTGCGTCTACACCCAGGTATAAACCCACATGGCGTACAATCCCTTGACCACTTAGAACCCTTTTCAGGACCGGACATAACTTCTTATGCCGGGCACAATTTCTTGATCCATTTAGGACCTGATAAGACCCGGGGCAGAACCCTCTTGCAAAAACCGTCTGCCACTCCGTCTATACCCAGGTGTAAACCCACATGGCGAACAATCCCTTGATCCACTTAGAACCCTTTTCAGGGCCGAGTATTACCTGCGTACAACCCATGTAGAATCTGATTGGCGCATAATTTATTGATCCCATTTAGAACCCTCTATAAGACCGAGTACAACCTATATAGAACCCGATTAAAGCACAATTTCTTGTTCCATTTAGGACCGGATAAGACCCGGGGCAGAACCCTGTTGCAAAAACCGTCTACGGTACCGTCTACAACCAGGTATAAGCCCATGGTCTACCAGGGTTCTAACGGGTTTTTTAAGCAGGGAGGCTTCAATGTTCAAGAAAATAATAAGTGGCTCAGGAATGTAATTCCCGTCTATTCACATAGTGTTAATGACTCTCTTTCCTATTCCAAAAAGAAGGTTAGACATGAAGTGTGTCCAATTCAGTTCAATTCATTCGCGAAAGGTGTACATTGAATTTTCTGAATTACCGGGTTTTGAATTCAAGTTAGGAAGGGTCTATTACAGTCAATTCAAGTTTACATTGCGGAGAGATGGTGTGACTTCAATTCAAGAAATCTGAATTGATTTGATATATAACGTATTATTCTCAATTCCAAATGGTATAACTGAATTGAATGAAATAGGATTTGTGATACCCAGTTACCAACAAGAATTTGTGTATTCTGAAAACATTAGTTAACTTGAATAATTAATTAAATAATCATTTAATTAATTATTTAATTAATTAATTTAATTAATTAATTAATTTTTTAATTTTACCTTGTCCTTTTACTGTTTTTGGTATTAGATAGGTAGAAAATTATATTTTTCAAACTGTATTGAAACGTATAGCAGTTGCTTCTTTCTAATTACTGTTTCTAGTTTAAGAGAACGAAGGGAAAATCAGGTATTAACATGAATTTAAAAACGGTTTTCTATCTGGTTCTAGCCGGCTTTGAAGCGAACATCGGAAATAGAAAGTTGAATTATTTGCCCGGCGGAATCTTATGTGGCCCTATCAGGAACTATGTCGGAACGTACATTAGAAGACTGTTTTCGTTTAAGTCCGAAAATGGTTTCCTATCAGGCTCTATCCGGCTTTCAAGCGGATATCGGAAGCAGAAAATGGAATTATTTTCCCGACGGAATCTTATGTGGTCCCATCTGGAAATATGTCGGAACTTACATTACACGGAGAAAAATGGAGAAATAATTGTTATGAAGAGTGCTATAATTACATTATAGGTTATTATGGTACTGGTGACTATTACTCGAGTACAGGTACCCTTTCTAAACTGCTTAGTTGTGATTACTAGATCACATCATTCCCATATATATAAATGAGTGTTTAATAGACTAATACAATTAAATGTGATATAGATCTTACTTTGATTCATTTCAATACAGTACCTTTTGTAAAAGACACCTATTTAGTAAATCCTCTTCAAAATATATTACTATGTATAATTAAGATTAGAGTCAAAATAAGATGCGTCGTGCAATGTCAAATATATGACGCGCTTAGAGATGCTGTTATTAGCCAATAACGTTGAGTCTATGAGCTTTCTGCGAGTCAGATTTAAAACCAAACACAAATACCGTATAAGTATCCGGATAGAATCAGATGAAAACCGCATAGGTTTTTACTGGTCACCGACAATATTTCGCATAGAACCGGATAAAAACCCAGATAGAAAAAATTGTATACACTGACTAAGTTCCGTATAGAACCATATTAAAAGTCGGACGCAAAAAGAGTATAAGAATCCGGATAGAATCCGATAAAAACCGTTATGGCTTTACTGGACACAGAAAGTATTTCGTATACAACAGGATAAAAACCAGATAGAAAATGTTGTATACACCGACCAAGTTCTGCATAGAATCAGATTTAAAACCAGACACAAATACCGTATATGCGAAGGAATTCCGAATCCTATCCGTCTCTATCGGATCCTATCTGTCATTTTAAGCAGGGATGCAAGATGTCGCAGGAAAGCAAGCGGTATTTTTCCTAGGACTTTTTCCGACGTACAAACTTTTATCACAAATTCTCCTGATACACAAAAGTTATTCAGCAAAGTATTACACATATTCACAAAACGTACTTCTTGTTAAATTACAAATTCAACATCAAATTGGCATAAAATATAAGTGTGAGATTTTTGAGAAACATGTTTTGAATGACGTTAATAGGATTCGTTAAAAATGTAATTTTTCTTATAGTTATACGTAGATTGGTACTTCAAAGGGAGATAACTGACTCTCTGTACTTGTCTCCTATCTTTTTTTTCAACTGCCTAACCTTTCACCTTTTCCTTAAACCTTTTTCTTATCACATCCCCCTTCCTTAAATTTTTTCAAATACAGTGAAATAATACAATAACTCTTTTTCCAAAGAAGAAGCCCCTGAATAAAACTATTTGCCACTTTTTCCAGCAAAAAGTACCAATCAAATTCCAACCCAAAATCTTCATTTAATACAAAAAGCACCTTTATAACGCTTCTTTCACTTGATTTTTGACGCGGAGATCAGAAATGATATTTCTCAAAATTATTATCTTTCTTTTACCTGAGAAGAATCATTATGTTGGATGAAAACTTTTTCATTCCTATTCAGCCTTCCTGTATCTCGGGAGCAAGTTTTTGTTATTTTTAAAAATAAAAAAATAGATTTTTAGTCGCTATCCAAAAACGATTTTCAAACTCCATAAAATTTGAAACTACAAATTCTTGAACGATTTACTTGGGTTGATTAACTTCTTTTAATGAAACTCATTTTCTTCTAATTTAGCAACTCAATATCTTGGATATAAATGTTTATTTTTTGTTGAAATTAAAAATTTCACTTTTCATCGTGATCCGCGACAGAGTCCGTTTCAATTAAAGTCCATGCCACTTTGCCATTGTACAATTCCACATTCTATTTCTCGTAAGTGACTACTTTTTATTCATTATAATTTTTTGGCCTTAACTCAGAAACACTTCAGTAAACTTTTATTTTATCTTTAAATTGTGATTTCGATTATACAGAAAGTTATTTCTCTCCTGACAAAATTCCGATTTTGTTGGTTATCCAGTTCTGTTAAAATGTTAATGGGATTAAATTAAATCAGTGAAGAAAATATTGCGCTTTTTTTGAAAAACAAAGCGCAAAGTTTAAAAAAGCATTACCTCGCAGAAATGCCTGATTTAAAATTGATTCGGTCTGCCGCAATTTATACTGTGCTGCAGAAATATAAGTATGCTTCAAAAAGTTTCAAATAAGTTCAAATATTATATCCCTGATTACAGCTACATTTGACAGCGGTATGGGGGAAACGCATTTAAATACAATTTAGACAAATCTAAATATCCCAAATGTCTATCACCAACTGCTAAAACGTTACGAAGAAAAAGGAGGGTTTGCACTTGAAGAAGTTGCTCAAAATAGCTGCCTTGAAACTGTTAGACTGGAGAAAGATATGACTATTCAACATGAACTAGACTCGGCAGAAGTCAATACTGATACGCCTATGAATTCAGAATCGTATGCAGTAGCATATGCATGCATGTCACACGAGCCTGCTGCTCTTTCCGACGGTGACGAAAATACTGTTCAAGGAATTGCACATGATACAACAGCCAGTACTAAGTGTTACGTTCCGACTTTTATAAATTGGATCTAGTAGCTTCTTTCTAGAGGGCCAAACTGACCAAATAAAATTTTAAAACTAACAATTGTCAATTATCTACTTGTTTAATTTTTGTGCGTTCTATATTTTTACAAATTTCTTCTACCGCTCTGTAACTTGATATGGGATGTTAGGGATATTTAGATGAAAATCATTCTGAATCAACTAAATAGAATATACACAAAACAGGCATGTTTATTATAACACAAATAACTCCATATAAAAGAAACGATACTACTTTATCAATCTTGCGTTGTAATCCTTAGTGTTCTATCATATTCTACCATCCTCGATAAGTGAGAAAAGAGAAAGAAAAAGATTTACATCACTGATCTGTCTCTATTTTATGTATCGAAAACGGGCACTTTTGCTTTTCATAGCCAGATTATTTTGGCTATTCTTCTTCATACGCGTTTCCGCGCACCCACATCGTTTACACTTCAATAGGATAATTCAAAAAAGGTTCGTAGTGGGCTCTGAACCTAAATTGATGGGGATACTTTTAAATCCTCCAACAATTTACTAATTCCTTTGTGAATTAGATTCTTTCGAATACTGTACAATAATTGCTTTATTTCCGTTTTGAGTTTCGGAATTAAAGAAATTATCTGGCTATTCTTCGCGTTACTCTTTAACCTTTTCCACCTCTTTACACACTTATCTTAACTTACTTAATCTATTTTTTTTAGTCTGCGCACTATACCGATAATAGTGCCGGATTCCGCAGACTCCTCGTCGTGAATTGATTACTACGTTATATGCACGTACCCGGGCGTGCCCAGGGCCAATTTCAAAATTATATTTTGATTGGAATATTACTTAAAAATTCCCTGGCAGAGTTACAGTTGCCCTTGATATTTAATTTCGAGAGCTAACCCCTGGAGGTGGGAATTTATCAAGCTGTTTTACATCCGACCCACCAAAAGAAATGAAAAATAAAAGAAAACCCCGCGTACTTATTAGTTTTTGCTGAAGTCCTGATGTTAAATCGAATGGCGCCTCAGGACCGTGGACGGGTGCCATTGATCGCGGATCAATTAGAGGAGAGGTTCTCTACGGTTCGAGAATCTCTTTCGACTACCTGTAGTTCAATTTACTCATCACGATCGTTAGGTCGGATTTGGTTATTGGGTGGGGTGATTTTTTTTAGTAAGAATTTCGAAAGTAGAGCGACCGCAGAAACTTTATCGAGAAATAAAGCTGAATTGTTAATTTGTAACAATTTTCATAGTAAAATGGTTGCTCTGTGCCTATGTAAGAATGTTAAGAATTTGCTGAGTATGAGGGCATTCCTCATTATATGTTAATGATTTGCCTGCGTGGTGTGAGAGAATTTTAATTCTGAAATACTCTTGGGCAATTTTGAATTCCTACATAGCTGTGAAATTGTTTTACAGGAAGGTGTTTGGTAATGTGGACCTCCTTCTGACCGTGATGTGCACATTAAACTTTTTCTGCATTTATATTTTTCAAGATTCTGTCCCTGGTTTATATTTAATTTTGAAATTGACAGCGATCGCGTGTATTCTGCATCGTTAGGAGGATTTAAGTTAGCGTGAGTGTGCGACACGTGCCCTGATGCAATGCATGCAAGCGCAGCATGTGTGTAAATGGCTTCGCGGCCACCTTCGTTTTTACTTCTCTTTCCTCACTCATCCCCGATGATTTTAGATCATTTGAAGAATTTATCTTTATATAAAACTTGAATTCGGCGTACAAAATTGTATTTTTACTCATTCTTGGTATGCCCTATTTCTGTGTTTCTTATAGTCGGGGATCCAAGGGCACTTGAGCATCCATTTTAGGTCCGTAAGATTTGATGATTGATTCTTGTGCAGAATGTTCTCCTGATTCTGAATATATCGGGTGCACATGGCAAATTCCCGGTCGT
>CAKNWT010278931.1:0-13940 GCA_932066315.1 Andricus coriarius | reverse complement strand
GCTTGTTTCTTCGCTTGTTTGCTGAAAAAGATTGGCATCGTAAGTATTTATATACTGCTTAAAGTATACATAAATTTACCAAAAGTTTATACATATTTTCTACAATATAGTCATAACTTACCTAAATTAAGTATTTTAAATTCAATTTTACATTAATAATTTCATTTTTTTTTGCAGATTTAGACAATAAACTCGATTAATATTTAGTGTTGATCAAGTAAATGAAAATCTAAAAGTAGGATAACTTATGCGATTATATAATAGTAAAAATGACACTAAATATGTTTAATTTATTAAAATTACTTTGTTAGCGATTATTTCCTATCTAAAAAAGTGGTGTAAACCTGACTGGCTTCTCAGTACTTCAAGTTGTTTTATACCTTAAATTTTTAATTAAAAAAGTTAAATCTATAACTAATCCCTTTCCATAAGATAATGCATAGAAAACCTTATGTAAATTAAGTAACAATTGGTCTTTTTAATACATTTGCGCGGGTAAATTAAAAACTTTCCAACTATATAATAAATTATTGAAAATATCATACATGTTTTATACGTGGTAATATAATATCATAATTATAATATTTGATGTGATTTTGTCGACCAGAGTAATTAATTAAATCATTTGTGATGTTAGATATTGCCGATTATTGGTCAAATAATTTTCCTGGGAAAATTTCTTCTCGTTTGCCCTGAAAAATCTTTGACCAGTAATCGGTAATACCTAACATCAGAAATTAATTAATTAATTACTCTGTTCATCCTGTCGATATAGGAGAAACGAGAAACTATGTGCTGAAGCCCCTGTGGCGTAATTGGTTAACGCTCCACTCGTGAATAGTGGCGTTCCCGGTTCATATCCGGGCCGAGGCAGATTTTTTCTCGCTTCTCCTGAAAATTATTTGACCAGTAATCGGCAATATATAACATCAGAAATTAAATAATATCATAAAGATTCAATGAAGACTTGACATTTTTAAAAATTGCAGGTTGTGTTAGTTTCTTTCACCGGAAATTAGCATTTTTAAATAAAAATTAATATCAAGATTCAAAATTTGCAACAATTTTAGATTATGCTAGCAATCTAAATCTAAAATGAGTATCTTTAATAAGAAATTATTAGATGTCAGAGATGAAAAAAATTCTTCAACTATTCACGTTCTTCGGTTTTGTTAGCGTTTTACCAAAAAAAAAATAGTTATTTCAAAACAAAAATCGTAACTTTAACAAGATTTACAGTCTTTTCACATTGTTGGATTGTGACAGTATTTTTTGTCGGAATTGGTATTTTTATTTTTTAAATAATTAGATTTCAATGAAGATGCACAGCTTTTAAGATTTTTAGGTTATATCAGAATTTTAAACGAAAAATTGGTGTTTTAATACATATATCATTATAGTTTGAACAAGATTTAGAATCTTTTAACAATTTTGGAGTATGTTAGTATTTTTTCGTCGGAAATTGGGTTTTTTAATTTAAAAAAAAATTATAGAAGACGCATAGCTTTTATCAATTTGAGGTTATATTAGCGTTTTACACAAAAAACTTATTATATATTAAAGCATAAATAATTATAACTCAAGCAAGATTAAGAATCGCAGAAATTTTTTATTATGTTAGTGTTTTTCGTCGGAAATTAGTATTTTTAATTAAAAAAGAATATTTCCAAGAAGATACACAAATGTGACCCATTTTAGGTTATGTTGGAGTTTTACTCCAAAAATTGGTTTTTGAAGACAAAAATCATCAAAGTTCGAACAGCATTTGTAATTTTTCAACAGTTTCAGGTTATACTAAGATTTTTGTCACAGGAAATCGGTTATTTTAAACAACAATCATAAGTTTTCGAAGAATATTTTAAATTCTGAACAATTTTCTATTATGTCGTTACGTTCTATTATGTTAGTGTTTTTTGTCGGAAATTATTGGAAATTTTAATACAAAATTATTATATCTCATAAAATATTTACAATTTTTAAACAACTTTAGGTTATGTTAGCATGTTCCACATGAAATGGTGAAAATCAGAAGAGATATTTTTCAATAGGTCTGCTATGCTTTTCTTCGTATTTTTGCCGCAAGAATAAAGTTAAATAGTTTAATCATCGAATAAGGAAAAATAAATTACAAAATAGTGAACAAATTGGAAAATAAATGAGTTTTAAGAAATTTTAAAGTGGCGGGAATTTAAAAAAAATTAATAAAATAAGTTGTAAAAATGTAAATTTTGCTTCTATTATTTATTGTGCTATTAAATAAACATTATTAATTACCCAGTGGGCACAAAACCATGAACATCCCATGAATGTCCTTGGGACATTGCTAGATCGTCCAATGTCAGTCCAAACAACGTCTCTAAGACATATAAGGTACGATAGATGTCCTAAAGACATCCTTAAGTCATAGGACGTTCTCGAGACACCTTTTGCACTGACATTATATGTCTTAAGAGGATTTATATTATGTCCAAAAGACATGTACCAAAAGACGTCTTAGGGACGTCCCGAAGACGTCTCTAGGATATCCTTATTTTTTTTCCACTGGGTATTTTTAACAAAATCTGTAAGGTTTTCATAAAGTAATGCAAGTAAATAAAAAAAATGATCTTTTGAGGGTTTCGCATAGAAAATAAGTAATTCATTCCGCATTAATATGTATATAAATCAGTTTTTTTGTTAAAAATAAACATTGAAGTTGAAATTTTATAGAGAAACGAATAACATTGACAATATCTACATGTTTACAAATGCTTCAATCGCATTTATTTTCAAATCGCGCTCATATTAAGTACTAATTTTCTCCGGTCAAAAGTCATCTCACTTTTAGCTTTGCATGGAAATAGGCTGCAAAGAATCATTAGATTTTAATCCAATGATTTTTGTTTAAAATACTCAAATTTACAAACTTGCAAAATTTTTTATTGTGATAGTATTTTTGGTCGACCATGGACCTACAGGTGATAAAATTAATTAGAAGATGTTATTATTTGTTGGTATACTGGTCCAAAATTTATTTAATGAAACTCCAACGTTTCGCCCTTCGACGAAGGGCCTCTTCAAAAATATAACTATGTATAGCCATATTACATCTCGAAGAATCAAGTCATTATAAGATTCCGGAGTAAAATAGATCTTGGAGCAAGTCATTACAGCCGATTTTTGGTAGTGGTGTTAATAATTGTAAAAAAACATTCTTTTGAGTTGTAAGATTTTTTTAAAAAAACAGATGCAGTAGATTTTGAAAAAGATAAAAAGAAAATGACTCGCAAACTGTGTTGGCATTGTCAGGATGTTAAAATAAAAATGTTGGAGGCCCATCACCTCATCCTTTCAACCAAACAAGAGCAAGACTGTAATGAGAAAAGATGAATGACTTGCTCCAAGATCTTCTTCACTCCGGAATCTTATAATGACTTGATTCATTCAGATGTATTATGGCTATTCATGGTTTTGTGCTCACTGGGGAACAATTTTGCATTAAGTTAGTATTTTTTATCGGAAATAGTTGTTATTTTTAATTAAATAAATTACATTTAAAAGTTCATTGTGTACAATGCTATGTCATTTTATCGGCTTTTGCCGAAATCGAGCACAGATTTCAAAAAAGATTTACAATTTTGTAACCATTTATTGTTACGTTATGTTTGTGTTTTTCGTCTAGCATTACAATTGTTAATAAAAAAATTAATAGATTTCAGAGAATATTTACAATATTTGAACAATAATAATAGGTAATAACTGTTTTAGATAATTTATACTATGAAAGACAAAAATCTTGTGTTAATATTAATTTTATATTTTAATTTAGAAATTGCGTGAGACAAGAAAGAGTTGCTTTTAATTTCGTGTTTGATTTTCAATGGTTCTGAATATCTATTCTTAAAATTTTGTAATTTTGTTTAGATGAATGCTGACGGAACCATCAACGAAGAAGTAGCTCGTGCCAAAATCCCAGCCTCAGTGCCAAAGGACAAAGCTGATGAAGTTATCAACAAGTGCAAAGTTTTGAGTAAGTAAACAATTTCATAAGTTATAAGGACATAATTTTATGCTTACCCAATTATGCTTTTTTTTCTCTGAAATATTTTTATGCTACACGATAATCGTAGACAATTTCCAAACTTTTTGTAAAATTCGTACAATAATCGCAGTGATTTCAGACGATAATTTTATGCGGTAAAAAGGACCTTAGTTGAACGAAATGATTTTATTAAATTTGTGTAAAATCGTTATCGCGCACCGAGGTAATTATGGATCACCGGGCTAATTGTGGATCAGAGTATTATTATCACTCTGAAGAAATATTTTTCTTCGTAAAATTTTACTATATATATCCTAAAAATATTGCTTATAAGATGTACAGAAGGTCTCATTATAAAATAATTAATAAAAATTGACTGAATAATAGAGAATGAAAGTTGATCGATATTTACCCCGATTGATCCATAACTTTTTCAAATACGATAAACGTATTGAACTAACACGGCTTTTTACAGTATATAATATATATGCTTATATTACATATTTAATCTCTATGTATAAATTTTTTTTCATTTGCAGAGGGAGTCACCGAATGTGAAAGTGCAAAGAAAGTTATGAAATGCTACGGAGAAACCAAAACTTTCTCCATTCTTAATTAAAAATGTATTAAATATCAATAAATCTTGAATTATGTTTACATATGGCGAATTTGAATGCATAAAAAAACTTCTAATAGCATAAAACAACTTTTCTTTTCTTCGCCCATACTTTATATCTCACTTTTTTATTATTCACGTTGATTCATAATTGACTAAAATCATCGAAAAAACTATTCAGAAATATTTACCAGTGATATTAAAGAATCTAAAACTTTTTAAAATTTTGTATAAAGAAATAAAAAGTAGAAACAGGTTTCCTAAAATTAATAGTATAGATTTATTAAGATAAATGATTCCTTGTATATAATAACTATATAGTTATTATAATAGGGAATATTTCCTATTATAAATACTCATTCGAAAATAATTAAGGATTGTTTGTAAAACCTTATTCATTTTTTATATAAAAATAAAAGGTGAACAGTGATTAACTCAAAATTAATAGTAGTATTTTTTAAATAAATGATCTCTTACTATAATAACTCTTAATTACACATACAACAATAATTATTATAGTATTAAATACCTAACCACAAAATAAAATCATCAGAAAATGAAAGTATTCAAATTTTGAAATTTTAAATTCATAAAATCAAACTTTTAATTATGTAAAATTAAAAATTAGATGCCCTTTAATTTATAAGGCATTATTTTTCAACTACCATCTGTTTTGGTGATTTATACCTCTGCCCTCATAATACACTGTGTTGCAGAAATATTGCTAGAATATTTATTTGAAAGATTGGCAACATTACAAATGAATATTGCAGCAACGTTCAAGAAACATTAAAATTTCCGACCCAGGCAATATTGGTCAGGAATATTTCTGCAGCATTTAAAAACAATATTGAAATTGCACTCGCTTTATGTGTGTGAAAAGTGTCCGCGAAATCTTTCTTAAATATTGCCGCGTAATGTTGCTGAAACATTGGCTTAGATATTAATGGAATATCTTTATAAAACTTTTTCAAAATATATTCCTGAAAGTTTCTTTCTAAATTTATTTTTAGGTTATATTATTTTGAATTACTTATACGCCTATCATTATCTTATAAGAACTTCTTTGGAATTAAGCAAGAAAAAGTCACAAATTTATTTTTATTTGCAATTCTATTTACATATATACATTAAAAATAACAACATTTTTTGTTCGATGTAGAAGAATATATTCTTCTGAACGTATATGTACTTCCAAGAGATGCAAATTTTTCGAGAAATATTGTGTCTAACAGCTATTGTGATTCAGGATTACATGAGTCATATATTTAAAATATTGGCACTCTTCCTCTTGAACACTGTAAAATAATTACGAATATTAATAAAACATATATATTTGATGAGATAGCCTAAACGGATGAAAATGGTAAGTTTGTACTGTCATACAGCCTATAACATAATCAATACAACAATTTTGACATGAATATAAAGCTAAGTAACCTAGATATATCTTGCAAAAAACTAAAGATTAGAATTGACAAGGCAAAGGGAGAATAAATCTAACTTTCTTGCCTGCATGCAAATTCTGCTCGAGGAAATATCGTTGCTCCAGGAAACAGTATTGCTGTCGTCAAAGAATTGTATAATGTGGCGAAAGAAATGTTTTTAAAGAACATTTTCTACATTGTAAACAGATTATAAACTGATTAAAATGGAATATTTTCTTAGTTTCAATGATCATCTTCAGTGAGAAATATTCATGTCATTATGTATTTTATGGGTTAATTTCGGTTATTAAAAATTCAATGTCAAAAACGGTGTCTTTAAATTAAAAGACATCATATGATATTCATATATGTTCTTTCTCGTGTTAGCGACTTCGAGCGTTCATGATAAGGTTGAATACCAAGTTTGACATTTAAATTTTTGACAGCCGATAAATACTTCGCAGGAATGTGGACATTATCCAACTGCCTGACGACAGTAAGGCTTTTTTCTGGATCTATGACATTGCTTCGAGCAGAATCACAATTTGCAGACAAGAAGGTTAGATTTGTCCTCCGTTTTGCAATTTCTCTCTTTAGTTTTTTGCAAGATTCGAAATTTATTATAAGAAATGTGAAATTAAGACAAAAAGCTTATTACAAACTTTGAATTTTGAAAGATCATTTTCGATATCAATTTTGACGTCAAAATAAATTTCTAATACTTTTAGCAATATTTTTAGCAAAATTTTTGTCTTTATTATTTTATAGGCTATACGAAAATATAAATTTACCGTCTTTACTCGTTTAAACTATCTCATAGAATATATTTTTTAATAATATTCATAATTATTGTATAGTTTTCAAGAGAAAGTGTGCCAAAATTGTAAATATGGCTTATGTAATCCTCACTCACAATAGCCGTTGGAAACAATACTAGAAAAATTGGCCTCTCTTAGCAGTTCAGAAGTTCAGAAGAATGATTTCTAATGCATCTAAAAAAAGTGCAGTTATTTTGAATGTATATGTTAATAGAATTACAAATAAAAATAAATTCATGAATGTCTGTTACTGAATTTAAAATAAGGTCTTATAACTTAATTATAGGTATATAAGTGATTCAAAATAATATAACCTGAAAAGAAATTTAGAATGAAATTTTCACCAATATATTTTGAAAACGTTTTATGGATATATTCTATCAATATCTCAGCCAATGTTTCAGCAACATTGCGCGGTAATATTTAAGCAAGATTTCGCGGACGCTTTTCACACACATAAAGCGATCACAATTTCAATATTCTTTTGAAATGTTGCAGAAGTATTCCTGACCAATATTGCCTGGGTCGGACATTTTAATGCTTCTGGAACGTTGCTACAATATTCATTTGCAATGTTGCCAATATTTCAAATAAATATTCTAGCAATATTTCTGCAACATTGTGTGTTATGGGGATGTTAATGCGATAATTATAAACATTTTAGTAGAAAAACATTTCCAATTTGAAAAGTCTAATTTTTAATTCTCAATTTTTTTCTGTATTGGAAGCGTAAATTTTATTATTTTTAACATTTTTATTGAGTTACAGTAGGACCTGTCGAATCGGGACTCGTCGCATCGAAATCCTCGGAGGGCTGTAATCCCCACTCTTAAACCTCTCCTCTAGCCATGATAGGTAGGCGCATGCGCACAAAGTCACTTTAGACGCCACCGGATGGACGTCAGTGCTGTAGACACAAAAATGTAACGGCCTGTAACGGCCGGTCAAAGATTAAAGCCCTGAACATTAAAGATACGTGACTGCCAGGAGGTGTAGCTAAGATTTGTTTCTGCGACCTGCGTGATCGAAAGTGGAGCCCCGGTCCGTCCCGATCCGACGAGTTCTACTGTAATGAAGTAGCAATTTGGGTATTTAATTTGTTCCTGAATTGAAAGAGAGCGTTTTTTAATTTTTATTAATTTGACGAATATTTAAATTGAATTGAAGGGGCTCAGATGCTTTAATTGAGACATTTTTCTAGAGATGAAAAAGAGAAATGTTGTATTTTCAAACTTTTTCTGAATCACAAGAGGAAAAAGTTTCAGTTCACCATATCTCGAAAAGCGAAAGAGCTATCTAGGTCTGATAGGATTTTGAGCTGAATTGGACATTTAGAAGTGTTTTTTTTATATTAGATATTTAAAAAAAATACCTCGTTTGTATGAGAAAACCTTTTTTGATATTCATAATACAACAATGCGATATCTTGTGTTTTTGTTCGCGTCTTCGAGATGCATCAATCGACCTATTGTTGAACCTTTAGTGACCCACAAAAATTGGTGCATTCTGTTTATATGATAAAAACATTGTACCTACATATTAGGAATACTATGTAACAGAATTGTTACCATTTATGAAAACTCGGTGTGGCCCTGCACGAAAGGGTTGCCGGGTCGTGGCCGAGATCAGAGGGAATCCCCCGAGGGGTCCCGATATCCAAAAAGACGGCTCCATTTTACAATATTCATGCTTATGGTAAATATTGCTAAGGATCTCAGCTAAAATATTTGATGATATAGAATTCTTAATATTGCATAAAATTGCAATAGAGTTTTGTTCTTCTTGACTGGGTTTTACAAAACGTATGTTCTTCTTCTTCGCAGGTTTTCGTGTGCTTACCAGCCTTCTTTGTTGTTCAATTTTTTTGTTAGCAGGTTGTTTGGTTTGCCTTAGTGTTGCTATCAATTTTTGACAGTGGGCCTCATTGTTGGTTCAATTGAATTTAAAACTCTCTCTAGTGCTGCTAACTGCTTTTTAGTTTCCAGGCTATCCATGACTCTCTGTAATCTTTCCATCCATCCCTTCTGCCTATCTGAAAGCGGCTTCACTTTCTCGAATGTACTCCGAGGTGTACTCACATGACTTATTTCCTACTTAATTCTATCATAATTTTTTTTCAATGATGAAATATCGGAAACGTTTAAATAACATTAAGGATAGGAAAATTATTTATGATAATTTATTTATGCAATTTTAAGAATTCTATATCATCGAATATTTTACCTGAGACAAATACTTAATAAACATATCAGAAAAAGTATTTAAAGCTTCCATGGAGTTCAATTTTCAACAAAAAGTTGAATTTTTAACAAAATTGTTGAATTTTCAAGCAAACTGTTAAATTTTCAACCGCAGATAATTCAATTTTTAACAAAAAGTTAGATTTTTAACAAAATTGTTGTATTTTCCACCAAAAAATAATATTTGACAAAAAACAGTACAAATTATAGTTGATTTTTTAACAAAATTGTTGAATTTTAAGACAAACACCTACATTTTCAATAAAATAATTAAATTTTCAACAAAATAGTTGAATTTTCACGCGAAGTATATGCTACCCCAGTGGGCAAAAAATTAAGGATGTCCCAGAGACGTCTTCGGGACATCCCTAACACGTATTTTGGAACATGTTTTTTGGACATCCTAGGGATGCTCTTAAGACGTCTAATGTCAGTACGAAATATGTCCCGAGGACGTCCTATGTCTTCAAGACGTCTTTAGGACATCTTTAGGACATTAGACATCTTAGAGACGTTTTTTGGACTGCCATTGGACGTCCTAGGTACATCCCAAGGACGTTCTTGGGATGTTAATGGTTTTGTGCCCACTGGGACTCCTGGCTTCTGCGAGAAGGGAGTTACACGCGCTCCGCGCCAGAGACCCGGTCCCATGGGGCGTAAAAGTCCGATAGAACACGTCTTCGTGGTCATCGTCTTGGTTCGCTCTCATTTGTGCACCGTCCTGTTCGGGTCATCTGTTCGGCCTTTCGTTTCGACGCTCCTGCGTAGTTGCTTTCGCCGCCACGCCACTCCAACACCACCACGCCGCCTCATCACCGACTCCTGGGGTAAACCCCAACTGTTTCACTCGTCCTCGCTTTCGAGCCAACGAATGTAAGTGGACAATAAACCACGTTTTACCCATATTTATCTTGGCGTCATTATGTCTAAACCTTCGTCTCGGCAATCCAACTCCCCAACTCCCTCCTCGGTCTTACCTTGTAATACCTGGTGCCCAACCGAAAATCCCACACTTTTCCTTTCAAAAATCTAACCTGCTGAGAAAAAAGGACAATGCTAAGTTAAAGCTCTACTTTGGACTCTAACTCTTGAACTCTTAACCTTCTTTCATGCTAACAACGATCACTCCACCTGGGACAAGCACATAAACGATTTGCAGTTCGATATAAATACTAGCAAAAACTTGTCGACACAATTTACCCCAGCATTTTTAAATCTAGGTCGAAAACTAGAACCAATTCAGTCGCTAAGAAAAAATTTAGAAAACGATAGCGAGATAGAATTCTAAAGCGTAGATAAATGGACAGACAAACTAAGAAGGTTACAAATAATAAAAGAGGAAGTACAGTAAAATTTAGATAAAGCTAAGGAAAGACAAGCTAACAATAACATTTTGAGGAGAAGACCGTTGGCGTATAAAATAGGTGACAGGGTACTGAAAGTAGTAACAAAACTATCAAATAAGGACGACGAAAAAGCTGGTAAACTTTGCCATAAATACGAAGGTCCTTTCATTATTGAAAAGAAAATTTCCCCGCCGATTTACGAACTAAAAAATCCTAAAGGCAAGAGTATAGGCGAATGGAATGCAAACGATTTCAAATTGGAGAACACAAATCGATAACGAGAAATAGACAATGGATAATTCAACACGCTGTCAACTATACCAGAATATGTTTAACGGGCGCGACACTTTCCAGCATCTCCAAAACTGCCCAGCAGCAAAATAACTAATTCGAAGAGGATCTGGTGTACCAGAAAACGAAATCCGCTACCACCCTCACAGACACGTAAGAAAACTACTGCAAGGAAATAAAACCAACTTAGAAATACCACAACCAAAATACAACCCGGAACCAGAATTAGAAGGAGCGGTGGGAGGCGACATCACACCACCAAACTACAATTGGAACCCGGAAGAAGATAAACAAATGGAACCAACACTTGCCAAACGTTACTCGATATTCGAAGGCTACGAATATGGCTGCCATCTTACACAAAGTCAAGTACAAAAAAACGAGCAGCAGGACACAAAATACTGAAAGAAAAACTTGAACAAGAGGTCCGCTCTTCATGAGAACGGACATTACAAATACGGAAACAAAATATAAAAAAATAACAAGGGGAGGAAAAGGAAAAAACTTGGAGCTTGGAAGAGGACAAACAGATCCAACATAAAAAAATTATCATAAGAGACTGAATCCACTAGGATCAGAGCGAAGAAGAAAAACCAAAAATCGACGGGGAGTGAAAGCACCTCCGCAAAAAAAACAACAATAAAACATTAAAAAACCGTCAAACTACTGACAATAAATAAAGACTCACAAACCTACAACTCCAACTATTATAACACTATTACTTACAACCCAGGGTTATGTAGAACCTACATAATTTGATATTTATAAAAAAAATCGAAATAAACCATAAGAACAACTTTTTCACTCTTAACGCCAAACGACAGTTTTTCTTTTTTTTAAGGATGAGTTCCAGGAACAAGGAAACGATGGGGGAGAATTGGAAAAGAAAAATAGCCGAGAACACCGCAATTTTTAAGAATAAACTTAAGGAAAATATAGAAACACTGAAATGCCAATTTTGCGGCAAACTAATACCAATACAAATCTGCATAATACATGACCCTTTTTGCAATCATAGACCCGTCAGGTACACCAAAAATTACACAAACCAAACGAAGACGGACGAAATTACATACAAGGGGGTTGGGAATATATTAACAGAAAAATCAAAAACCTACTGGACATTAAAAGAAATGAAACCAACCCTGCAAGAAAAATAAGAGACAATACTTTGGAACTAGACAGACATACAGACTGACAAATGATACGGGAACTGGAGAGAGAACTTAACAAAATTCCAGGTATATTCCCGAACCCCCGCGGGGGAGGAGGTGTAACAGAATTGTTACCATTTACCAAAATCGGCACGGCCCTTCACGAAAGGGTTGCCGAGGGGTCCGGATGCCGCGAGCGACGACGCTCCCCTTGCCAGTCTGGGCTTGCTCGTCCGATAGAACAGGTCTTCGTGGTTATCGTAGTGTAGTGTCTTGGTTCGCTCTCATTTTCGCACCTAATGTCCTAAAGATGTCCTAAAGACGTCTTGAAGACATAGGACGTCCTCGGGACATCTTTCGGACTGACATTAGGCGTCTTAAGAGCATCCCTAGGATGTCCAAAAGACATGTTCCAAAATACGTCTTAGGGATGTCCCGAAGATGTCTCTAGGACGTCCTTAATTTTTTGGCCCACTGGGTCGTCTCGGCAATCCAACTCCCTATCTCCCTCCTCGGTCTTACCTGGTAATAACTACGACATGTTTCTTTGCGTCTTCGAGATACGTTGACTGACCTATTGACGAAACTTCCATGACATTTTATGATCTAGCAATATCGATTTATAAATTTAAAAAATATATTGTTTATCTTGTTTATATGAAGAAAAATGTTTTAATATTGGGAATGCAAGAGTATATAACAAAAAGTATATGATATATTTGTTCGCGTCTTCGAGATGCATCGATTGCCCAATGAAAGAACCTTTCATAACCTACCATAATCTACTAATGTCGTTTTTACATTTTTCAACTAAATTATTCTTCTTGTTTATAAGAGAATTTTTTTATATTCTCATCTAGAGAAGGTATTAGATTTGTGTAAAATTTGGGGGCCCCGGCGGCGGTGTGTGGGGAGTGTCGACGTTTTGAGACCCCCTGTCTGTCTGTAGATTTTTAGTTTGTTAGCAAGATAACTTTCAAAAGAATAAATCTATTGGATTGGGCTTTGGTACACTCTTTAAGTATCCTAAAATAAAGGTCAAGTTCGTTAGCCAGCCATTTTGGATAAAAATTCAAAAAGTGAGCGCATTTTGAAAATTTGTTAGAAGATTTTTTTTCAAAATTTGAACATTATATGTGCGGCCGTGTATATTACTCGAAATTAAAACAATTTATTCTCATGACATTTTTCGATAAAATAAAAATTTTCAGAGTTCCAGCACTTTCAAAATCCAAAAGATGAAACGAAAATTAACATTTTCAGCTAAACAACGCACGATGCGAAAAAAGTCAAGACAAGAAAAATGTTTCTTTTTGCACGCCCTATAAGATTATCATAGCGACTTTTTGAATTTTCTTGGTAAATCGAAAATTCACATTTTTATTGCACAAAAAATAATGAAAAATCAAAAATTTATTTATACGGTCAAACTATGCAAGATACGACAAATGATAATTAAACAAAAATTGTGCACTCAAAAAAGATCTACAAGTTTGTTATTGGTCATATTTTGATAGGATGTGTAGTTTTGGGCTTATTAGTAAAAAATAACATTAGCAGTGAAAAAATCTGCCCGATAAGTGGGCACATTCTCATCAAAACTCTGCTTATTTAATTTCTTTTTCATCTCTTGTGTGGTTTTTCAAAATATTTGATTGTTTTTATCTTCTCAATACTATTTCTAACGATTAAAACAATAAAATAACCATCATTAAAGCTCACGGTACTTCAAAATTTGTATTTTTACATTCTCATCTAGAAAAGGTATTATAGATTTGTGTAAAATTTGACCCCCCTGTTTTTGTCAAATGTCCACGTTTTGAGACCCCCTGTACCCAAAAAAACAAGTTTTTACAAAATGTCTGTCTGTGAGCATTAAAAAAAAAGAGTTTTTGGTTTCATTCCTAGAGGTAGGCCAGGAATTTGCAGATGGCAACATATACACTCCTATATGTATAATACAAGGCTGCTGAAGGCTACTGACCTTCTCAGCATAAAACATCAACCAATTTCGACTCTCTCGGTTT
>CAKNWT010278925.1:2673-18378 GCA_932066315.1 Andricus coriarius | reverse complement strand
CTTGATGAATTTGGGTCTTATTTAGAATTCCGACTGTATGAAGATATTGGTTCATCAAAAAAACCTTTGGGGGGCTTCTGACTGGAGGGTGATAGAAACTTTTGAGCTCCGCCCCCCCCCCCCCGCCCTTCAATGCCAATCTCAAAATTTTGTTTTTTTCGTTACACCCTAGTTTATTACTGTCGGCCAAATACAATTATTACCCATCCGTGCAGAAAATTATCGGGGAACTATTTAGCACCACAATGGACCGACTTGACCGCTAAAGTGTCGCTCTCTAGATGGACTATCATGGCCCTGAGTAGAAGTTTAAAGTTTTTGTACGATCAACCGATAGCCTGAAAGAGCTAAGCTGGCGCTAGTTAGACAGTCTTGTGAACATCTTTTTTAGCTTGTGGACGTCAAGAATGAAGTACAGGCTGCAGAAATAATAAGTAATGTCACAGTTTACGTACTATGTACTTAATCTTTATTTCTCATCTTGAAAAAAAAAGTGAAAAAAGTAATATGCTAATGTGTCGCTGCGAAGATGATGATGAAAAAAATAAATATTTTTTTTTAATAATAATTTTTCCTTTTGGGTAATTTTATATACACGGGCCATTTTTGGTAATGTGCAAAAAAATATTTTGGATTGACACTTTGAAAGAATTTCGATCATGATGCGCTATCCAACACCCGTATATGGCCCGAAAAGACCATCTAGATTAGACGGTCTTGACACAGCCCTAACTGGACGCAAGTGTACCTTATCAATTTTCTACACGGGTACTTTTAGAAATTCGCTAATCGTAGAAAGAGTTTTTTGGCCCACTCTAATGAACGGTAATGTTCAATGTAAATTATTCTTCCAAGTAGTTTCGGTAGCTTTTCGATTAATATCATTTGCGATGTGGGAGAGCGGCGATTCTATTCGTGTAAATGGCTCTTCTCTTTTCCTTGTTGCACAATATTTGCGACTTGTGCTAATACATATTATGAGAATCAAATTGTTGTTGTGAATCAAAGATGTTACTGTAACAAAAAAATATTTAGATTACAATTACGAGACAATTTCGTGATGTGAAAATATTTTATGCACAATTTGGTGCAAGATGTTACGAAAAACTATAAAAAATACTTGAAAGAATGATATACATTGAACATTACTACTCGCATGTTCATTTCTAGTGACTAGTGCAATTTTCATTTAAGTTTTTATAACCTATTCGTTCTTCACAAAAAAATATTAAATAGTTATCATTAACTTTTTCAATGTTATTTTTTATAAAGCAATATCCTTGGTTCGTATTTGAATCGGGAGAATCACTTGACAAAAGTGACGGTGATATGTTTTGCGAACTTCACGTTGCTTCGAAATTGTTTGTCTCTGGTTCATATTAGAATTACTGACTTGAAATGCTTCATCGTCATGTAGAGTTGGCGCAAGATGCTTTATGTGCGCGCTAGAATAGCGAACTCCCATTGGTTCTTTACAACTCTCAATAGTTTAAAAACTATTGATCGTACAACATTTTGCCACAGTAATTTTTTGTTCAGTTTTGTACGAGGAATGTGTGTGTACAAGGTTTATGATGAGTTCAGGATCACCCTGTATATAAGACATTCGCACAATAATTTCTTTTTTGAAACGCATTGATCTTTTAAAAGATAAAAGCTCTGCCCGTTTAGGGAGGGGGAGGGGGGTTGAGACATTCAATCCTACGATCGACTGCACGCACCATCAGCTAATAAGTGGAGATAGCGTGGGACCCCTGTCTTGATCTCTCCTCGATATACCCTATCATTAATGACAGATGAATATATATATTTACCATAGTACATATAGATATACTTTTGCTTTCCTTAGATCATCAGGGTTTAATTCAGGTAAGGGGGTTTCATTTTCGCATGCCAGGACGGTTTCATTTCCACCTTAGTATACCGTCGCCGCATATTATGTCAAGAAGTTCCCAGCGATAGTTCTAGAGTATGTCATGCATACGCTGAGTACCTAGAACACATACCATCTGGGGGTCCCACCCACGTGGGAAGGAAGTACTATATCTACAGACATAATGCGGCCGTAAGAGTGCTTTATTGCCATCTTTGTCGCTCTTACGGTGTTGGCCGCAACCCGGCCCTGTATACCGCTCCATGGGAGATAAAATCAATTGTCCGAAACAAGAAGTGCCAAATTTTCTGGAACTACGATATTCGGACAGCAGTTTCCATTGCACACTCGAGGCCTGACTTCGTTCTCCAAGACTTCGAGAAAGGAACCATATTCGTAATCGAATTCTGGACTGCGGCCGTCTACAACATCACTGCCAAGGAGAAGGAAGAGGAGAGGTATCAAGACCTTAAAAGAGAGTTGCAACTACTGCATCCAAAATATTCCATTAATGATATTGTCTTTGTGATCGGTTCTCTCGGAGGTGCGAAACTATCCCTGCATAGTCACCTTGAAGCTATTCCCGCGTACCCAAAATATGCCAAGGCATTTGCGAGATGGATGCAGAAAGCTGTCATCCGTGGTCGCTTCGTATTCTCAAGACACGCGAAGGTTTCGCCGGCCTATCGTCGTAATTTCATCATACCACCCATCTATCGGTCGTGAGACGTGACTATAGGTGTGATTTGCGGCGGTTCTACTGGGAACCGGTGTCATTTTTAGATGGCAGTTGCTCCTAGTGAGACCCTGCGGCGGTTATTTAACTTTATTTTTTAATTATATTAAAATCATTAGACAGAAATTTTAAAGTTTTTTTTTCTTAATTCTCTTGAAATCTTTATGACACACAATGAATTGATCTGAATTTCTCCAAGTCTTTTGTATTCTATGAACTCTGCAGAATTATTCTGAATTCTCTGATAATTTTTGAATTGTCTATAATGTTTTGAAATCTGTGACATTTTTTTAATTCTATGAATTCTTTTGTATTATCTCAATTTTTGTAATTTATCTAAATTATTTTGAATTCTGTGAATTCTTTTGAAGTCTCTGAATTCTTCCGAATTCGTCTGAATTCTCCCGACTTCTTCTGAATTCTGCTGAATTCCCTGAATTCTTCTGAATTTTCTGAAATCTTCTAAGTTCTCTAAATTTTTCTGAATTCTCTGAATTGTTTCGAAATTTTATGAACTCTTTAAACT
Organism: Andricus coriarius; assembly: GCA_932066315.1. Classification (NCBI taxonomy): domain Eukaryota; kingdom Metazoa; phylum Arthropoda; class Insecta; order Hymenoptera; family Cynipidae; genus Andricus; species Andricus coriarius. The sequence continues at coordinate 15,243 of CAKNWT010278925.1, read as the reverse complement.
GCTCTGAATTTGTTGAATTCTCACGATATCACTGAATTAAAAAAAAAATGTTTTTAATTATCTTTCAATCATTAGACTACATCTTGAGTTAGTTTGAACTCCTTCTATTGAATATTTTTAATTCTTTCGAGTATGCAGCCTTATCCTTGCATGCGGGGCTCTACAAGGATGGACGAACCCTTTCCCTAGCTGCTCGTGGGAACAACAATGACACGACCAAAACACGAAAAAGTTGTAAATGCGGTTCAATACGATCGAACGCGCAGAGCACCCGACAATGGATCGGCGAACAATGCCGATAATCCTAGAGTTCGGGGTGCTGAAAATAATTTAGATGGAAACACGAGGACGAACCGGCAAAGCGCCCACATTGAGTGGACGAATCAACTCAAGGATGACTTGCTAGACTACTACGATGCCAGCATTATCCCTGCTCACCGAGGCTTTATGGTGCGTATGCATACTCTGTGGTACCAAAAACACCCAGAGTTTCAGCACGTTTCGATTCAATCGTTGCGAAATCAACGTGCCTACCTCTGGAAAAATGAATATGTACGCGGAGCGCTTCCCCAAACGCTGCTTAATCAAGCTACAGCCGAAGATGAGGAAGCGACATTAAGACCAACCGCGGAAAGCAGGCACCTTCTGAGAAATGATCACGATTTCAGGACAAGAAGGGACATTAACATGCAAGTTCCACTTAAGCCCCAAGATCTGGCTGAAATGGATGCCTCCCTTCCTGGAGAAATCTCGCAAGAATCCGACCTCTGGACCATCAATTCCAAATCAAAAGACCAAAAGACGCTTACATCAACTGAACAAGAAGATTGGATGGGCAAGACCGAATGCGTCCCGTGTTCAATGTGTGATTGACTACATAACATCTGGTCGACCGTTCACGGAAAGGGTTCGAAAGTTCGCCCAAGAACTGAGGATCTTGAATCACACAATAAACAAGTCAAAGCTGCTGACAATCAAGCAGCATATTGTTGACAAAATACGGCTGTTATCTGACGCAAGGAGGAGAATACAGAAGAGGGAGAGATGGATCAGGGACAATTAACAGTTTTTCGCTGACCCATCTCGCCTGTTCAATTATCACCCTGTTTCTGTCAAAAATCCGCCCAAGTCTAACGAGGTAGAGACTTTTTGGAGAGAGGTATACAAGATCTCGAAAACATTAAAGTTGAAAGAAAATACTGAAAATATCATCCGCTTCAAGGAATTTTGCGACAACCTCATAAAATCTGAGGATGAATGTCCATCAATCACTGCCGAAGAGGTGAAAAAAGCACTTAGAGGAACGAAGAACTTTTCCGGTGCTGGACCAGATTGTATCGAGAGCTTCTGGTGGAAGAAGTTTACTTCTACACACCAACATTTGACCCGCATATTCACCTTATATTTAAAGTCAGAGATGCCCATTCCGCAGTGGCTGGTGTCAGGACGCACTATACTCCTGCCGAAAAAAAGGCATCTTGTCTAACCCAGAGAATTACAGGCCAATAACTTGTTTGAACACACTGTATAAGATCTTTACAGCTGTCCTAAACAACAGGATTGTTCGGCGAATTGAGCCTGTGTGGTGTGAGATGTACGAACATCGTGGCTCGAAAAAAGGTGTAGCAGGCTGTCAAAAGAACCTGCTAATTGACAAGTGTGTCTGCAAAGACGCTGCAGCCCATCAACGCGTCCTGTCAATGGCCTGGATTGACTACAGGAAAGCTTTCGATTCAACCTCTCATAAACTTATTATCTATCTGTTGGAAAGCTTGAAGGTACATCCACAAATAGTGAGATGCATAGAGAGATTGATGCCTCTTTGGAAAACTAAATTTACTATCTCTTCTGGAAATTATCATGTGACAACAAAAAACGTCACCTTCCAGAGGGGCGTCTTTCAGGGCGATACCATGAGCCCTTTGCTTTTTTGCACCACACTTCTGCCTCTATCTCTCGCACAACGAAATTCTTCTGGATACCTCAGTGGCGACACTAACCAGCGCGAGCATAAGGTCACTCATGTATTTTATATGGATGACCTGAAGCTCTATGCCTCTGTCAAAAGCAAACATCGAACTGCCATAAATATCGTCGCAAAGTACACAGAGAGATCGGGATGGACTTTGGATTGGATAAATGTGCCAAAATTTATCTGAAGAACGGAACGGTTGTTGGCGTTCCCGAGAACCTCGAGCTTGTGGATATAGGTGTTATCAGACATCTTAACACTGGAGAGACCTACACATACCTGGGCGTGCCTCAAAGCTGCATTCAGGACGTAACATCAGTAAAGGAGTCTCTCCGAAGCAGATACAAGCATGTTCTTCGACAGATCTGGTCTTCCAATCTGTCAGCCTTGAACAAGATATCTGCGACTAACATGCTTGCCACCCCGGTGGTACTCTACTCGTTTGGGATGGTTCAGTGGACAAGGAACGAACTTAAAACCCTTGATGTCACAACACGTAAGATCATGCGTATGCATAAAAGCTTGCATATCAATTCGTCAGTTCCGCGATTATACATTTCACGCCGTCAAGGCGGACGCGAACTTTTGAATCTCCAGTGTCTCCATGACCGAATTTTTCTAGGTACAGCTTATATCGTAGCCAATGTCAGAGATCCTCTCCTCAAAATGGTGAGGAACCACGAGATGATTGGCAAAGGAGTGTTCCTTTACAAAGCAGCGAAGCAAGCGGCCGAGACCCTTGGCCTGAATTTTAACATCAGAAGTGAGGAAAGTGCATTACTCCATCTAGATGCTTCACTTCTGAAAGCCGAAGTAAAAAAACGGAAGTTAATAAATTCCATCAAGATCTACTCGACAATAAAATGCACGGAAATTTTCACAGTAATGTAGAAAAACAGTCCTTGTCAAAGGAGCAAACTTTTGCTTTCTTCAGATCATCAGGGCTTAATTCAGGTACAGAGGGTTTCGTTTTCGCATGCCAGGACGGTGTTACCTTAGCATACCGTGACCGCATTTTTTGTCAAGAAGTTCCGAGCGATAGGTGCAGAGCGTGTCATGCACACGCTGAGTACCTGGAACACATACTATCGATTTTCGGAAAGCAGTCTCCGTTACAAACTCGAGGCCTGATATTGTTCTCCAAGATTTCGAGAAACGAACTATATTCGTGATCGGATTCTTGGCCCCGTCCGAATACAACATCACTGCCAAGGAGAAAGAAAAGGAGGAGAGGTATCAAGATCTTTAAAGGGAGCTGCGAAGACTGTACCCAAAATATTCGGTACAAGTAATTGTCCTTGAAGTAGGTGCTCTCGGAGGTGCGAAGCTATCACTGGTAACCTTAAAGCCATACCCGCGTGCCAAAAATATGCCAAGGCACTTGCGAAACGGATGCAGAAAGCTGTCATCCTTAAGTCGCTTCGTGTACTCAAAACACACGAGGGTTTCGCCGGCCTGTCGTTGTGATGTCATCGTGTCCTGTGACCACCCATCTCACGGTTGGGAGACGTGGCCATGAATGTGATTTACCGCGCTCCTACTGGGAGCCGATGTCATTTTTTTTTTTTTTAGATGGCTGTTGCTCCCAGTGAGACCATGCGGTGGTAAATTAACCTTATATATATATATATTGCACTATTTTTACGTTGAACTGTATAACCTATTATAAACACTGAGCCCTACTTTCTGGTTCTCCTATCCTTGCTGCCATTCACGTAGGGCGAAGTACGCGGTATTTGGTGTTAAACGGGCATAAATCCTCCGATTAGAATTTACTTTTAACTGTGTCCACTTTTCTTGATCAAGGAAGATCTTCTTTAGACTTGACACTAGAAATCTTGAAAGAGAAATCTTTGGAGAATTGTGGTAATTTCGTTTTCGAAGTAGGAGGAACTTATTTTGGAAGATTTGCAATTTTCACTTCCAACTAGTCTGTTAAATTTTGGTATGATTTAATTAAATTTAAAGACTAATGAAAAGCATTTTAGATGTGTACTGTTAACAAAAATATACTTTTAAGAATTCTTATTTTTATTATTTTGTTTTTGGTGCATTACCATGATAATATTTTATTCTGTGTTTTTTTAAGATTTCCTAAGTTTGAAAATAAAAATCAAAAAGGGTTGGCGTGGGGTTCGGGCGAAGTTGCATTGAAGTTGAAGGAGAGGGGGATACGTGGACTTCGTTGATCGAGGCAGACTTTAAGTCTCTCGCGGATTCTATCTCTGTCTTTCCTCTTTTCCTCCTGCCTGTTTCTTTTATTCACGAGCTACTCACGTATCGGACTAAGTATTTCATTCCGAGCATCTAATGTTTTATTGCATAGCACTAACGTCACCGGATGTTCGGGTTATGAATGAATAAAATAAATATAAAGTAATTATTTTATTCCAAGGGGACTCGTAACAACCCCATTATCGAGCACGATGCGCGAGATCCAGCAGACGTGCGCCCCAGGCGTGCTCAAAGTTACGAGCGTAGCTATTAAACTTTTTATTTAGAGTTAAATGTCAGTTTGAAACACCGGACTCGTCAGTGAGGCAAAGCGAGTCAGTCCTGCCTTAACGGTTCACAATTTAATTGACCTAAAATCCACTATACTATATATTTTGAATTAATTTTTAACTTTTGGACATTTTTAAAAATTAATATTATATAAGACATTTCGGCCGAAAAAATGTATAATTATATAATTACCGTGAACTTTCACTTATTTCAAAGGCCGGGAAACGTTCACGACCAATTATTTGAATGCTGGAGGAGCCCGCACAACTACCGCGAGTCGGTAAGTTATTTTTGTCAAGCGGTGTTCATTGGCTGCCCCGGCCTTGTATCGATGCGCCCCCTCTAAGCAACTTTTTCAACTGCGCATGTACCGTAAAGCGCGGGTCTATTTATAATAAATAAATACTAGCAATAATACAGATAAATACACCTTTTTTTTTTTTTTTTTTGAGTGAGTGAGTCTAGGAGGGGGAATCTTCAAAAGACACCCACTGAAGGGTAGTGTCGGATTCGCAATAAGCGCCTACCGACTAAACCCCCTCCCCGTTGGTTACCAACCTTGAGGTTATACACCAAAGATGAGATGAGTGGAGGATGGTGGTCCAAGACAGTTGAACTGCAAGGACACTCGCGCTAGAAGCGAAACACGGATAGAGAAAAGGTGGATTATGATTGCGACGAAACGAGAAGACACGGCCTTCTAAAACGGTCGGAAGTCTTACTCGCGTAATTTGCGAGTGAGTTGATGCTGGGGTTTGGGTGATTTTGCACAGAGAGACGAAGGTTTGCAGCGTATGCTTAAGCAGCTGAGGGGATGGAAGGAAGTTTGGATTCTTCAAGGATTTGTGTGTTGCGGATGAACCACGGAATGTTCAATGAGGCGCGAAGAAGGCGCATATAAGTCCCTTGGAGCTTTGACAGGCGGTGTGGGGGTGCAGATCCCCAGATAGGAATCGCGTAAGTGCAAATGCTTCTAATTATTGCGTTGAAGGCACGGGCTTTCGTGGCCTGAGATACAGTATAATTGTTAAAGAAAGGTTTAAGCGCCGTGAAAGCTCCAATGGCTTTATTGCGGGTAGCGGTTAATTGTTTTGACCAGGTGAGTCTCTTGTCGAAAATGACGCCTAGGTATTTTGCGGAGTGACTCCATTCAATGGGAAGAGAGTTGACAAGGAGTTTAGGAGGCTTGCGCATGCGGCGAGAGAAGAAAACGGCTTCCGATTTAGAACTGTTAATCTTAAATCTCCATCTGTTGTACCAGTCAAGAACGATTGGGATAAATCTGTTTAAGCGAGAGGAGCAGTGGCTGAGGGACGCCGGCAGTGATAAGCTGAGGTTCGGATAAGGATTTACCTACACGGGCTCTGATACTCCTATCTGAGAGGTAGGATTTAATTAATCCGATAAGATAGTGAGGAAATTTCAACTGGATGAGTTTGAAGATAAGACCGTCGTGCCAAACTCTGTCAAAGGCTTGTTGACAGTCCAGAAGAAGCATGGACGTGTGTCTACCTTTGTTGAGATTGTCGGCAATGTGTTCAGCAACACGAAGAAGTTGATGAGCTGTTCCATGACGTTTGCAGATAAATACACCCAACTCTCTTGCTGTTTAGTAATTGCTTGAACTGCTGGCCCACGCAGTTTCTCAGATCAAGGGGCGAGAGACGGTTGCAACTCTCAGCTCGGAATGGCTGCAGTGCACGGGTTTTACCCCCGAGTATATTACGCAATATTATGCATTTCAATTGGAAACGGTTCAGACGGCCCCGATTTGCGCAGTTGAAAAAGTTGCGGTCCGTCAGCATCACTGCAAGCAGGTCTGTGTTTTTCAAGCACCTTTCAAGTGTTTTTGTTGACCTCCGACAAGTTTCTCACTAAAAATCAATATAATACATTCGAAAAGTCACTCAACTATTTCGCGGAATAGTGAGTTTTCTTGCATGACGTCGCGGCCTTCCTAGCATAGGTGGAAATTTTTGGAACGTTAGCATATAGTTCTTGAAATAGAAGTGCAGACAACTTTATGGAGAACATATTCTAAACTTAAAAGTAAGTTATAAAGGTTTGAATATTAATATTGTTTAAGTGTATCGTGCTAGAATAGGTGGAAATGTCAGCCGTCAGGAAGGTTACCACATGGGACTGCAACTGCATACTACTTTTTGGAAAAAAATATTCTAAACGTAAAAGTAAGTCATAAATGTAGGAATCGTAATATTAGTCTAGTGTAGAATGTATTTTCTCAGTCATGTTCCATTGTTTTGTCGACTGACGACCTTTCAGTATCACGAAATACAATCAACTGTCGAAAGTTCGACGTGAGAGTACCCGATTCGTATGAAATCGATCTGAGACACTAACCTCAAATTTTGGATATTTCATTGCGTGACACTGAAAGGTCGTCAATCGACAAAATAATGGAACATGGCTGAGAAAGTAGATTTTGCCCTTGAGAAATATTACTATTCGTAGATTGCTGACTTACTTTTACGCTTAGAATATTTTCTCGAAAAAGTCTGCGTTCCCATGACGTCATGCTGAAATACTCAGTTCGAAGAACGAGGGCTTCTCGCTCTTCGGGCCTCTTTTTTTATTTGGTCAACCACTCACGTGGGCTTGACCGTACAGCCCGTACAGGGACCGTGGTGGGAGGTGACAAGTTTAAATAAGTGCCTGCAGGGGGGTTCAAATATGTGGAATTTCAAATAAGTGGTAGTTGAAATAAGTGGAAGCTTACTGTACTTTTAATCATACAGGGTTCATTAGAAAAATAATGCACATGACTGTACTCTGATGCGAATATCCGTCGCAGCGCGCTTAGCCCGGCTGGAAAAAGTAGTGGGGGGGGTCCGCCCTTTCAAACGCGCCTGGGCTAAGTTGGCTCCGAGCAGTGGGAGCGTCAGGACGTGGTTTCGCGTGAAGCATGTTTTTAAAAGTTGTATTACGGCGAGATGGAGGGTTAGCTCGAGCAACGATACGCCATCAAATTTTGCGTCCGGCTTGGGAAGGATGTTACGGAAACCTACTGGATGCTTCAAGAGGCCTTCCAGGCATGCCAGACACGTCTCCGCAAGTGTATTCATGTAGAAGGGGAGTATTTTGAAAATTTTTAATTATTTGTAACGATCAGATCCATAAATAAATTTTTATGACACCATGTGCAATAATTTTATAATGAACCCTTTATAAGTACAACGTTCCACTGAGACCTTACACCGCACTCACGAAACTTTTTTTTAATTTTCGAGGAGAAACAAAGGAGGGTGGCCGTTTTGGGCCCAATGTGTCCATCTTAGAGAAGCGTATTACCCCATGTTTTTTGGTACGCTGATTCCAAATATGTTCTTAGTTATGCTGTTATTTGCACGGTTTCAGAGATAAAGAGAAAGAATTGTTATATCCCACCTACAGGCTCTATCGCACAAGCCCCTGCACAATATCAAGAAATAATAAAACTGAGGTCAGTCCGTGGGTTGAAACCGATTCAAAAGTTTATTTAAAATTAAATTAAGTGGGGTTCATTTATTTAATTCGAGAGGGAAGGTTTCGTTATTTATTAGCAGAGGGGGGGGTTGTCCAGGGTATCCAGGGTGACGTTGCGGTGACGGCAAATACCGCCGATACGGCAGTAATACTCTCCGTAATGGACATCTGCTTCAAAGAAGGGCACGGGTGGTTTGAGGTGGTCCAGGGTATCCAGAGCGATGTTTCGATGGCGGCGATAGCTACCGATACGGGAGTAATCCTCTCCGTAACAGGGATCGGGTGTGACGCTGCTGTAAAGGTGGCAGGCAAGCGTTAGTGGTTTTCGACTGAGCGCCGCGACTCAATTTATTCTAAGTCGAATGACAGGTGGGGTTAGGACGCCCAGGCAACGAATGAAAGAATCATGGATGTTTGCCAAATATTATTCATGATTATAAATATAATTATAAACACGAATATAATTTGGCGGACATCAAAACCATCCGCTGAAAATATTTCGCTGGTACCAGTTTTGCAAGATTATTCTGATGAAGACCAATAACAAAAAATATGAGGTGTTAACTAAAGCATCTATAATTTGTGGTCCACCGATTTGTTCGAAAGCTAATTACCCTTCAATGGCAATCGCGTTCAGAAAAAAGGCAGGTGGGGGGACATACAACTTTCGTGAAAGGAAGGGAATAGGGGGAAACAGAGAAATGGTTCAAGGTCCAGCAGCTCTTATTACCGTACACAAAGAATGAGTCCACGTAAAAAATATTGGTGGCCCTGCAGAGGGCCGATTGTTTAATCTGAAACAAAAAAGATATGCGATGTGTGTCAGTCGATCAAGCCCAGGTCCCCGCTAGGCGGAAACACCGAAGGTACCCTACAACGAATGAGTAGTGTAGGTAGTGTGGGACTAGGTCCCCGCTAGGCGGCAACTCTGGAGGTCCCCTGTGAGTGTGATGTCCGTTTGTCGGGTCTAGGTCCGCGCTAGGCGGCAACTCTGGAGGTCTCCTGTGAGTGTGGTTGTTGCGAAATAAACGAGCCAATATTCCTAAACCTACGTTAATAGTATGTGTTTGATGACCTGCAATATTATATCTAGGGAAGGGGAAGAGGTTCAGGTTTTAAAATACGATGAGAATGCGTCGCAGAACATTAACGGATTCGTAACCGTAATCCTCGAGCCACCTTGGCTCGGTTCAGTAGGGCTGCTGGTCGCAGGCTGCTGCTGTGCGCTTCCTTGCTGAGTGAGACAACGTTACAACTCTACACCATGGACATTGCTGCTTACTGAATTTTCCGTTGAGCGTCGAAGCGTCGTCTAAGACTGCCGGTTGGCGAATGATCCTGTGGTGCGGTAGCACCGATATTTATGCGCGACCTGCTGGGCAGCGCGCGCCAGTCGGGTAGGTCGTCGTGGGCGATGGCTTGCGGTTGGTCGCTGCTTTGACGCGCGTTAGCCAACCTGCGCGGCATCCGTGGTAGCGGGGTCCGCTAGACTGGGAATAGATGTTGGTTGGCTACCAGCCTGGCGTGAGCGAAGCCAATCAGATCCTGGTATCGGTACCACGCTCTTAATGGCCGAAATCGTGGCACGAGCGAACTTTGATGTGAAAATCCAGTGTTCTCTGCAACGCATTCAAATCGGACCTGTTTATTTTATTATTATCAGAATATAAGAGGAAAACATATTTAATATTCCTTAGTGAAGAGTTGATTATTCTTAATGCATGATAAGGCTTTTTTTAAACAAGAAATTAGGCAAAACGTCGCGTGAAAAAAAAGTTTGATTATCTCTTAAAATTTATCAGTACGTTGGCAGGTGACAAATTACTATATCACTTCTTAATAAATGTAAATATTCAACGACAGTATTGTTTATTTATCGTGTAACAAACGCATAATAATAGAGATTAAAGCTTTTTGATGCCCTGCTAATAAGCAAGTTCAGTATTCACAATGTATGAACTTAGCGACTATGAAGACCAATATCTTAGAAACAACTCAATTTTGGGGGTTACACCCATTGACTTTTTTGTTTGCTGGACGAAGTACAACAACTTTACACACTGTTCAGATCTGGACGTTGTGGGCCCATAATTCCATATGACATTGGCACCCTCCTTTAAATTACGATTAAATAAAATTTTATATTATTTTTTTTAATTTTCTAAAAGAATTATCTATGTGATTCGAGAGAGAACCTTCTAGTCTGACATCACGAAGATAACTGACGAGTTTTATGCAGGTTCTGTAATATAACGGTTTTAGTAATAAGAAACTTAGAAATTTTCTAGAGAGGTCAGGGTAGTAAACACTACATGGGCCAAAGTCACACCAAATTAGCTCTGCTCGCATACCTAGCCGCCACGTGTTTCAGAAATTCTGGTTTTTAAGTGTAATAGGCCAAATTTAATTCCTTTAAACACAGACTGCTGAAATAGAATATGTGAAAAGCTTTATTTTGTGCTTACATAATTTGTCTTATTCTTTAATAAATCGAAGCTTTTAAGCAATCTCGATTTAGGAGCAGAAAAATTATTTTAAAGCATCTCATACAACGTTAGTTCCTAATTAATTTTTTTGACAATTACTGTTTTTAAAATTAAAAATTGAATGTCAATGCGAAACATTAAATGTATTACAATGAAAGGAATTTAACATTAATTTGGACCTTAGACTTTAATAATTTGTCTTATTTTTTTATCAAATCGAAGCTTTCAGGCATCATCAATTTACGAGAGGCATGTTGAATTTAAATGATATTCTTCAACACCAGTTTTCAAGTAATTTGTAACCAGTTACTGTTCTTAAGATTAAAATTGAACATCAAACCTAGCAATTTTTACGTAAGGAAAGAAACATCGCTTTTTTATATAAAAATGAAATCTGTTTGCTACTTTCATAGATATTATCAGTGATTTAATCGCTATTTTTTTTCAAACTTTAGGCCCCAAAAGAGATTTGCGATAAACTTCCGGACTTTTCAACGTACCAACCAAGAGTTTTTACGACTACAGCTTTGCAGCAAGAAAAAGTAGAATTAACTTGGGATGAGACTTGTACTGAAAGGAAGGAAATAACTCAAAAATTAAGTTCTGGAAGACTTGACGAACTACATGAAAATAATTTAAAAACATTGCTAGCTTGTGAAACAAGTGAAGATGAATCTGGTAAGTTTCTTCTTTATCCCATTGTTTACCAACTTTTTCCTTTTTCATTCTACGAGATGGGTCAATAAGTTAGGATTTTGTGCCGAAAATGAATGCATTAATACCCAGGTTTATCAGCAAAGCAAGGCTGAAAGATGCTCGCTGAAACGTTTTTTAAAGTAAAGTGTCACAAGTCAAACTAACGAGGTTTATTAAGTAAACTCATAGAAATATATGGGCGATTTTCAAATAGGTTTGAATTTTGCTTGCCGAAATGCGAGTGAATTGAAATTTTAAAAAATGTACCACCAGAATTCCACTGGGAGCAACTGCCATCTATACAAATGACGCCGGCTTCCAGTAGAACCGCGGTAAATCACACATATAGCCACATCTCACGACCATGAGGTAAGTGGTCACAGGTCACGACGAAATCACAACAGGCCGGCGAAAACCTCATGTGTCTTAAGAAGACGGAGCGAGCCAAAGATAACAGCTTTCTCCATCCATCTTGCAAGTGCCTTGGCATATTTTGGCACGCGGATATGGCTTTTAGCTTACGAACTTATGATAGTTTCGCACCTCTGAGAGCCCCAATCACAAGGAAAATTACTTTAACTGGATATTTTAGGTACAGTTGTTACAGCTCCCTTTTAAGGTCTTGATACCTCACCTCCTTTTCCTTCTGCTTGGCAGTGATGTTGTAGTCTGCCGGAGCCGAGCGGGTCGGACAAAAAGGATTTTAAAATATGTAAAATTGTTTCTTATATATTGTAAAATAATCTTAAACATTTTTTCAAATAATTTTTATTTCTCAAAATTAAAAATATCTGTCACACATTGTTTTTGTTTCCAGAAGCAAAATAAGGCATTTTGTGCCTTTTTAATGCGGCTTAAAACCTTATGACAACGCATACAATAAAATGCTACAGTTTAACAGCTTTCATGTTTATAGTGCTGTAATTGGAAGAAAATTTTCTTTTTAACAATATCAACTTCGGGAGACGTTTTCCCTCCCCTCAACTTAACAAATTCTATCAGGTTATTAAAAAATATATATTTGCTATTGGTCCTCCTTTTTGGAGGCTTATGAATAGTTAATCAATTTTAAGATTCTGAAAACGTCATTCATATTAAAAGTATGGTGGAAATTACGTATTTTTCATGATTATGAGTAGTTATTATAACCTCTATTACATCAATTTCGTTATACTTATAGAGGCTTCGGAGTAGACTTCAAAGCGCAGGGCACATATAAGCATGGTTCTTTCAGTCAGTATCTTTAACCTCTAGTATGTTACTATTGCAATTCCATCTGCATCATGTTTTAAAAAAAGTGTCCGGGGCCAAACTATATTTGTCTAAACTTTATCTGTATGGGCTAAGAGAGTAGGCTACATATGTGCTTTAAGCTTCGAGGGAAATGCAAATTCAAATATATTTGCTAATTACCCATATAGTTTAAAA
>CAKNWT010278924.1:0-11664 GCA_932066315.1 Andricus coriarius | reverse complement strand
CTGACCAATCGGTCGCGCATGCTTAGTTCCGCTTCATTACTCCCTTCAGGGAGTAATGAAGCTTCATTACACTCTAGGGAGTAATAAAGTGGAACTGAGCATGTGCCGATTGGTTAGGAATAAGTGAGGTTATCCCAGCAAATCGGGCTAGATCTACACGGCTATTGTAGTTAAGTCGGGAAAAAAGTATCGTATGCTTCTCGGGAGGACGCGCATTTTCACCTCGTGTGATTTGCTGCCACTAACTTCCATTAACTAACATTAACTTCCATTAAATTTTTCTATGTTGATTGAAAGGAATAGGTTTTGCTTTTTTTTCTATTCGTTGGTGGAACTTTCAAAGGAGCAAAATTCACGTATTAATGGGAATTCAGATTCTGATTTTTTTTTAATTCTTCTCTTCTTACCGGGTTGTCAATTTTAACGAAAACTTTTATTCAATTTATTGATAAAAAACACATTTTTCTGTTGTTCCATAATAGGGACATGCATTATGGAACACCTGTACAAGAGTCCGAAAGTTGTTTCATAATAGGTACATATAGGTCATTGATATAAATATTTTGAAAATATATTCTGCTATCGTTCCGAAATTAATGAAATTCTCAAAACCACCTCACAGTTTGCTTCATGATATGTACCTTCACCTCGAGCAAGCTGCATATATATTGATTCCGAATTAATTATACTTTTTTAGGATCCCAATACGCTGCTTTTTCGCGATGTATCGATTTCGAATTAGCACTCTGGGGCCGTCCATAAACTACGTTACCAATTTGAGGGTTAGTGGAAGTAAGATTACGAACTTAGATAACATTTAGTAGGTTTCCTGATGTTAAATTTTAAAGAAATCTTTTTTTTCCTGTTTTTAAAAAACTTACCCTTTTCCTTCTTTTTTCGCCTAAATGCAAACGAAATTGACAAAGCCCAAGAAGAAAAATCAACTACTTTGGGTTGAAAAGTCTACTATTATGTTTTTGGTTCGGAATTCATCCCGTTTGGTTCAAAATTCTAGTATTTGGTTCATAATTTTATTATTTTGTTGAAAATCCAAGTATTTTGTTAAAGAGTCTTTTTTTAGGTCAGAAATACAGCTACTTGGTTGAAAGCTAGTTTCTTAAAAATGAATTTTTTTGTGTTTGAAAATTTATCTCATTGGTAGAAAATATAACTATTACATTTTCAGAAAATTAATCTTCTGTGTTAAAAAAACATTTTTTGGGTTGAACTCTTTTAATGAAAATTAATTTTTTTTAAGATTCATCATTTTACTTGAAAATTCATCCCTTTGATTGAAAATGTAACTATTTTGTTGGAAATTCGTTTCTTTTTTGGCTGAAAATTAATTTGTTTAACTAACAATGTATTTAACTGTTCAATTTTTGGTTGAAAATGAATATTTTGTATTAAAAGTTGATCTTTTCTAGTTGAAAATTCACGTATTTTGTTCAAAATTCGTATTTTTTCATCGAAAATGATTCTTCTTCATTGAAAATTCATCTTTTTTTAATGAAAATGCAACTGCTTGGGATTATATTAATCTGGCTTGGTTGAGGATTCAATAATTTGGTAGAAAATTAAACTATCTGGTAGAAAATTAACTTTTTCGTTAAAAAATCATATTTTTGGGTAGAAAATTCAACAGGTTAAAAAAATAATTTGTCCTTTTGGCTTTCAAATTCAACAATTTTGTTGAAAATTAATGCATTTCGTCGAAAATTCGTGTTTTTTCGTAGAACATTAATTTTCTCGATAAAAAATTCAACTTTTTGGTAGAAAAATTAACTATTTGGTTCAGAGTTCATCTTTTAAGTTGAAAATCCAATTACATGGTTCAAAGTTGAAAAATGCAATTCTTTTGTTAAAAATGGAACTATTGTGGTAAAACTTCGCTTTTTTTTGCTGAGAATTAATTTTTTCGAATAGCAATGTAACTTTTTCATTTTTAGTGAACAATTGATATTTTTTATTCATAATTTATCTTTTTTAGTTGAAAGTTGAACTAGTTTGTTGAAAATTCATTTTTTTAAAGATTCATCAATTGCAAAGTTCTACAATTTTAAAAAGTTACATTTAAAAATTCTTGAGTTTTTAAAATATAGAATTGCAAATCATTCAATTCCCAAGATTTATATTTTAAAGGTTTATTATTTGGACTTTTTTTCAGAATAGTTGACTTTTGAAGATTTACAATTGAAAATTCTTCAATTTTGACGATTTGAAATAAAAAAATTTTCAATTTTGAAGATTTACAATTGAAAACGCTTTAATTTTGAGATGTTGAAATCAAAATTCTTTAATTTGGATGATTTTGGAAGTCAAAAGTCATATGTTTTCATTTCTAAATCTTCCGACTTGAAGAAATTCCTAATCAAATCATCAAAGTTACAGAGTTTTAAATTGTAAAACTTAAAACTTGAATAATTTTTAATTATAAATTGTCGAAATCAAAAATCTTTAATTTAAAAGATTCACAATTCATAGTTCTACAATTTTAAAGATTATCAAAGAAAAACTCTTGAATTTTGAAGATGTACTAGTAAAAATTCTGAAATTTTGACTATTTTAAACATCAAAAATCGAGTTTTCAACTCTAAATCTTCCAAATTGAAGAAATTTTGAATGTAGATCAATAAAATTTCCGAATTTCATATTTTAAAACTTTTTTATATTAAAAACTCTTTAATTTCTAAGATTTGGGATTTTATATCGTAATAAAATGTTTTTAAAAGACATTCTGGAATTCTGAGTCTTACTGATCTCTTCAATTTTCGGCACAGATTTATTTTTAAGATTTTGACAATCGCAAATTCGCAAACTTCTTTAGTTTTAAATGTTTATAATTCCTAATCATAAAATTTTTAACATTTTTTGGAAATATGCGTATCTTGAAAATTTGCAACTGAAGATCCTTCAATTTTTAATGTTTATAATGTAAAATATGGTATTTTTGAATGTGTTTTTTAACTCATTTTCGAAGATTTACAATTGAAAACGCTTCAATTTAAAAACAGTATAAATATAAATTCTTAAATTTTATTGCTTTTAAAGAGCAAAAGTAAAGCTTTCAATTCCAAGTCTTCTAAATTGCAGAAATTGCTAATGTAAATCATCAAAATTACAGACATTTTTTACTGTGAATTTTAAAAATTAAAAACTCTTAAATTTAAAAAATTTACAATCAAATATAGAAGTACAAATTATTCAATTTTTAGGATTTATGTTTTAAAGGAATGTAATTTCAAATATTTTTTAAAAGTTAAATTTGGATGATTTAGAACTGAACTATTTAAGACTAATTATTAGTTGAAAATTTATTTTTTTGGTTGAAGATCTAGTGTTTTGTTAAAAATTGGCCTTTTTGGTTCAACCTTTCTTGATTAAAATTAACTTTTTTGTTGAAAAATCGACTTTCTTTGTTAAATTCAGCTGGTTGATACTTTGTTTTTATTTTTGTTGAAACATTGTTTTTGACTAAAAATGTCACTTTTTTATTTTTGGTTAAAAGTTTATCTTTTTTTTGAAAATTCAACTATTTGATCAAAAATGTAACTATAAAGTTAAAACTTGAATAATTTTGTTAAAAATTCAACTATTTTGTTAAACTTATCTTTTTTGGTCGAAAATTGAACTGTTCTCTTGAAAATTCCTCTTTGTTGTCTGAAAAATAACTTTTTTGTCGAAAATTCAAGTTTTCGGTTTCAAAATTCAACTGTTCTAAAAAATTGGCCTTTTCGGCTTGAAAATGTAACTATTTGGTTGAAAATACAACTAATATTTTTTTTGATTTGATAATATTGCTCTTAATGTATCGACACAGATTAAAATATTATTTTTTGATCAGATAAGTGTCACGTGTTACAAAACCTTTGCGACCCCCTCTTATGTGACTTTTCCACCGGAAATCTAGGATTCGACTAAAAATATTAAATTAAAATGTATTTATGTTGAATACCGGTCCCTGAAACTTCTTAAAAGAACTTTTTTATTTCAAAGCACCCACTCAACCTCACTTATCTCTTCTATAAACTTTACAAGAATGTTCGAGAAACGCAGTCGGAATATATGGAATATTTTAGAACTATTAGAGGAATGTTCTGGACATTCTAAATGTTCTACAGCATCTCTGAACAATTTAAGATACATAGAGATTTGTTACATTACTTTGAAAATTCTCATAGCAATTCAGAATGTTAGAGAAAGTTTTATTTCAACAAATAAAATAAGAAAAGTTTTTCAAAGGATCCGAAACATTTGTATCACGAATCTCGATAATGCCATGAATCTGAAGTAATTTTTTACTAAAGTGCAGGACAAACAGACTGTTCAAATAGAGATGATTTGGCAGGACCAATGAAATTGTAATTGGTATCTCTGGTGACTTTGACACGTATTGAAGTATATTCATAAATTAAATGCTAATCGAAAATTCATAATTGGGTTTCACTTATTTGAAAAATATGAGAAACGTAATTGGTACCGTCAAACGGGGTAATTTTGAACATGTACGGTAAATTCGGACATTCCTAAATTGATAGTTTAAATTACTTTAGATGGTTTTAAACAGAATCTAGAACCAGTCAAGTTTTAAATTAATTCCAGATTCTAATTAAACGCACCTCAAATAATTTAAACTATCAATGTAGAAATGTTCGAGTTTACCCAACATATCCGAAATTACCCCATTTGACCTGTGTTTAATCTTAACGGTTTTACCTAATCCTATTATTATTAAACATAATAATATCTATATAACGGGGGATGGCATCAAGCGGATTATGTTTACCACATTTTACCCCGCAGGTACCATACTACTTCTGAAGCTTTCTTTCAAAATAATTAATTAAAAATATGAATTTCGAAAGTCCAGAGTGTTAAAATGTGGTCAGATTGAAAATATGAGTAGAAGTATCACACGAAAAACGGTATTTTCCTATTTTTCTTGAAATCTATATTGATTTAAAAAAAATATCCCAAGTGGGGTAATTGTGAATCAGTGATATAACTCCTTAGAAACCTTATTTCTTCCTGATGGGGTTTTTACTGTGCATCCTAAGAATGTTGTTTTTGAAATATTTAACAAGTTTTATTACAGAAATACAAGAAATCATAAATTTAATATTTTTTGAAAAACTTAAGCCTCGAAACTATGAAATTTTCGGGGGAATTTTTAAATTACTATTATTTAAAAATCGCTTAATAAGTCTGACTGAAATGAATATATTTGCACATAAATTTATGACATTAGGCATTATTTTTTTTCTTAAACATTTTAATCTTCATTGATGACATTACCGATTTTTATGAAAATTATACAAAAAAATATCAAATTTTTAAAAAATGACGAACTGGCGACAGTTTTTTTTTTAAATTAAAAAAATGTCTTTCTCAAAAAGTCCAACTTTTAGTATTTTAATTTGTATTTGCAGATTGTTGCCTATATGCATTACACTTATTATAAATCGTTTCTTCTCGCAAACTATTTTTATATACCAAGTTTAAAAAAAGTTGAAAATGTGTACCTTTGACGTCATGTGGGACTATTTAATTGCAATTTAAATAAATAAAAATAAGTTCAATTTATTAAACATTCATTTCATTGGTTGAAGATTCAATAATTTTGTTTCAAATTCATTCTTTTATGGTTGGCAATTTATTTTATTAACTGCAAATTCAACTATTTCATTATTGGTCAAAAATTGATAGTTTTTAGTTAAAAATTCAACTATTAAGTTTTCTATTCAGAATTCATATTTTTTGATTGAATACTCAACTAATCCGTTAAAAGTAGAATTACTTTGTTAAAAATTCATTTTATTGGTTGTCGATTTAACTATTTTATTAAAAATTCTTTTTTTTCTAGGAAATTAATTTTGTAACTGAAAATTTAACTAGATTCTATTTTTGGTTGAAAACTGTTAGTTTTTATTATAAAATTCAACTATTACATTTTTTATTGAGAATTTGTCTTTTTTTGTTGAAAATTCAACTACTTGGCTATAAAATAATTTGATGTTAATTGTTTTTTGTCTACTGACCTCAAATCAACATTTTTGGAATATTGGTTTTCATTTCTAAATTGTGAAAAAATTGCTCTCAAGCTCCGCTGGGATCCGAACCCAGTTCAAAGACCTGGTTGCTTGAGAGCAATTTTTTAAAAATTTAGAAATGAAAATAAATATTTAAAAAATATTGAGTTTAGACCAGTAGACAAAAAACAATTACCATCAAATTATTTAATAATTTGTATCTGTTCAAATCCATAACAACAAAAAAGACTTGGCTATAAATTGAACAAATTTATTAAACATTCATTTCATTGGTTGAAGATTCAATAATTTTGTTGCAAATTCGTTCTTTTATGGCTGAACATTAATTTTTTAATCTTTAAATGTAACTATTCCATTATTGTTGGAAAATGTATGTATTTGGTTGTAAACTCGTTTTTTTCAGTTAAACATTTATTTTATTAACTGCAAATTCAACTATTTCATTATTGGTTAAGAATTGATCGTTTTTAGTTGAAAAATCAACTATTCAATTTTTTACTCAGAATTAATCTTTTTTGATTGAATATTCAATTAATCCATTGGAAGTTGAACTACTTTCTTAAAAATTCACTTTATTGGTTGTCGATTAAACTATGTCGTTGAAAATTCTTTTTTTTTCTAGAAAATTAATTTTATAACTGAAAATTTAACTATTCTATTTTTGGTTGTAAACTGTTCGTTTTTAGTAGAAAATTCAACTATTAAATTTTTTATTGAGGATTCCTTTTTTTGTTCAAAAATTTAGGTACTAGGTTGAAAGTTGAACAAATTTGTTAAACATTCATTTTATTGTGTGAAGATTAAATAATTTGATTGAAAATTCGTTCTTTTATGCTTGAAAATTAATTTTGTACTCTGTAAATGTAAGTATTCAATTAATATTTAAAAATATATATTAACTGAAAATTCAATTGTTTCATTATTGTTTAAATGTTATTGTTTCAAAATTGATTTTTTTAGTTGAAAATTCAACTAATCAATTTTTTATTGAGAATTTGTCCTTTTTTGGTTGAGAA
This sequence comes from Andricus coriarius, assembly GCA_932066315.1. Taxonomy (NCBI): domain Eukaryota; kingdom Metazoa; phylum Arthropoda; class Insecta; order Hymenoptera; family Cynipidae; genus Andricus; species Andricus coriarius. Next base: position 4,598 of record CAKNWT010278924.1, on the reverse strand, counting down.
TTTAACCACATGGTCGAAAATTCAAAAATTAGTCAAACATTCATTTCATTGGTCGAAGATTAAGTAATTTTGTTGCAAATTCCTTCGTTTATGATTGAAATTTAATTTTTTAATTTGTAAATGTAACTATTCCATTATTGATTGAAAATGTATGTATTTTATTGTAAATTCGTTTTTTTTGGGTGATAATTTATTTTATTAACTGAAAATTTAACTATTCCATTATTGGTTAAAAATTGGAAGTTTTCAGTTGAAAATTAAACTGTTAAATTTTTAATCCAGAATTCATCTTTTTTGATTGAATAGTCAATCACTCGGTTGAAAGTAGGACTACTTAAAAAAAATCATTTTATTGGTTGTAGATTGAACTGTTTTGTTGGAAATTTTTTTTTCTGGAAAATTAATTTTATAAATGAGAATTTAACTATTCTATTTCTGGTTGAAAATTGCTCATTTTTAATAGAAAATTCAACTATAAAATTTTTTCTTGTGGATTTGTTTTTTTTTGTATTGAAAATTCAAGTACTAGGTTGAAAATTGAACTAAGTTGCTAAACATTTATTTCATTGGTTGAAGATTTAACAATTTTGTTGGAAATTCGTTCTTTTATGATTTAACATTAATTTTTTAAGCTATGAATCTCACTGTTCCGTTATAAGTTGAAAATGTATATACTTTGTTATAAATTCATTTTTTCGGTTGAAAATTAATGTTATTAATTGAAAATTCAACTATTTCACTACTGGTTAAAAATGGATTGTTTTCAGTTGAAAATACTTGTTTAGAAATTCATTGCATTAATTTAAGATCCACCTCTTTAGTTTTAAAATTCAACTATTTTGTTGAAAATTTGTTTTTGTTTGGCTTGAAAATCAATTTTTTAACTGCATATTTAAAGATCCCATTTCGGGTTGAAAATGTATCGTTTTGACAACTACTTGGCTTAAAAATTGAACTGTTTTGTTGAAAATTCGTATTTTTGGGTTTGAAAATTCTAATATTTTCGCAGATTTAGTTTCTTAAATTAAAAATAATTCCTGGTTGAAAATTCAACTCTTTCTGTTGGTATTTCATCTTTTTGTTTAAATTCAACTGTTTTCGATTTAAAACAAAAATCTTTTTTTCGTTCAAACATCAACTATTGTATTTTATGTCGAGAATTAATCTTTGTTTTATTGAAAATTCATCTTTTTGGATAGAAAATTCGTTACAAAACTGTCTTATAAAAAAGTCGATCATTTTGTTTCAAAATTCATCTTTGTAGGTTGAAAATTCAACTATTTTGTTGAAAATGCAATATATTTTAATTTAAATTCTTAAACATATTTAATATTTAATGAGAATACACTTTAAATATGATATGAAAAACTGGGAATATTCATTGTGCATTTTAACATTAAAAATTTTAGGCATGGATAACATTTTATAAAAGCCTGGTTCTATAGAAACGGGTGTATATCGATCCTTGAGAATTAATCCAGAAAAAGCATGCACGAAAGGTTGGAAACTTGTTGAATATTCAAAGCAGAGCTTCTGCTAATAATCTGCGAATTCTCCTTTCCTTTTTGTACCTAAAAGAAAAATGAGACCGTCGAGGAACTTGAATAAAATGCGATTTGTCTCTGGTCTCCAATTCTGTTTTGAAATGTATCACTTTAATTTTCCTGAAATAAGTTATGCATATAATGCCTGAATAAATAAATTGGCCTCCAGCTAAAAAAAGATTATTGTATTAAATAAAAAACTTGGTCAGAAATTTTTTCTGAATCGATCGAAGATTTTTATTAGTTTATAAATTGCAATATTAAAAATTGTCGCAAATAATTAGAATGTGAATTAAAATCGTATTGACGGAAAGAAGGGGTGTTATTTAAGAAAGCTTCATAAGTAAATAAAATTTTATCTAAGGTTCTTTAGTGATGTATTTTGTACTTTATTACTAACTTGAATGTTAAAAGATCTTCAGCACGTTCATACTACCCATGAGTTTTTTACGTTCGTCTGTAACTCAAATCGAAAATCGTTACTTTAAACATTAACAGGAAGAAGCGTACACGTTCTTTTTACATTAAATTCCAAGCGATTTCAGGTCCAATTTATTTTATCGTTCAATTTGATTCTGTTGTGATAGAGAATAAACGTAATGAACCTTTTCAATATAAATATTATAGAGAAATAAATAAAAAGCAATAGAAAACATCAATATCATCATATATAATACAAAAATATTACTCCAATAACAATTTCATAGTTATATGCAAATTTTATTAAAACAAACATTGATATAAAATAAATTTTAAACTAATTGTTTTGACCTGATTTATGTCTCTATAAAAGATGATGGTCCAATAGTTCTACTTGGAAGTGGGTCAACATTCATGTTTGGTATTTTCTAAATAGATTACTCCTTTTTGCCTGTTCCTATCACGATTCAATAAAGATAAGTAATAACTGAAAAGTACTTTCTTGACTTTTTTCTAAATAAAAAAAATGTATGACTCTTTTGTCAATATTTTCATTTTTGAAGAGGCTCCGCATCATGGACAAGGTTTTTTTTTAAATCGGAGGTGGTAGCTTCTTTCAGGATATTCCCTTTATGGTTTACCTCGAAAGCAATTCCTTGTGTTTATTAAAATTAAAACATAAAATAGTGATGTAGCTTTTTCTGTGACAATTGTTTTTTGCAAATATTTGCTTGTTTTTAAGTGCTCCTTTCGCGATTTGACAGAGCTAAGTTCTCGGAAGCAACTTTTTGTTTCTTTTTTAAATACAAAAATAAAAATGTTAAGGAGATCTTTCTGAGTAAAAATCGGCTTTTTTGGTACTTACGCCCTTATAACCCTGAAATTTTAAAATATATTTCGGTAATTATATAAATAGAATAAATAACATTTTGTATAAAGTATTTTTATAAGGTTGCGATATTCATATCGATATTTTTAACGCTCTGCTAAACGTGAAGCAAATATAACTAATAACGTCGTATCACTATAAAAACTAGGAATGAATTTGGGAATAAATTCAGTACTAAAAAAGTTCACGCAACAAAACAATCTCGCTAAAATTTCATCAGACAATCTGATAAAAGAAGTTAGATTTTTGTATCGATATAGACTCGATTTGATAATCATCTGGCAACAAACAAATTTGAGAAAAGAAATGCTCAACTGAAGGGTGGCAGTACAGAACTAGATAATCAATAAAATCGGAATCCTTCAGACTAGCCAAAAGACATTCTATAAAAGAGAAATCACCATTTAATAATTAAACAAAAGTCCACTCCCAAGCTGAACTTTTGCTGAATGTAGCCTGAAAACGTTTGATAAAAAAAAATTATCCATTTTCGCGGAAATAGATGCGTTACTTCTAAAAATCTAAAAAAAGTTAGTTCATTCAAAGTAAATCGTGCAAGAAAAAAATGGCATTTCCCATTTTTTACAAAAACAAAAACGCGCTCCTGAGATATGGGGACGCTGTGTGAAAATACAAAATGTTTGACCCAAAAAAATTATTCTGTTCCGAGAAAAAAAATGTCAACCAAATTGTTGACATTTCAATGCAGACACGAATTTTCTATAAAACAGTTAAATTTTTAACCCGAAAATAAGCATTTTCAACAAAACATTAATTTTCAAGCAAACAGTTGAATTTTCAAATTAAAAATATGGATATTTTAAGAACAAATATACTAGTTGATATTTTAACCAAAAAAGTGAAATTTCTACCAAAAGAGATAAAATATTGAACCAAAAAGTCGCATTTTCAACAAAATAAATAAATTTTCAAATTAGATTTTATGAAACTTACTCAATTCTACACAAATCACTATATATAAAAAATGTTAAGTTTAACATCTTCTTAATCTTACACTTTGGATCTTTTTCCAAACTGAAACTCCAATAACTTTTTATAACGAAAACCAAATGTTGTGAATTTTTTTCATGTCTTACGGACCACATAAAAATTGAATAAAAAATGAGCCAAGAAACGTTTCGGTACAATTGCGTACCTTTTTAAAACGGTTTTGAAACCTTTTGTTGTTGAAATTTTAGCTTCAGGAAACGGAGTTCCTTTAAATGTAAATAAAATTCCCATTGATAGTTTGGTTGCAAATATTGAAAATTCTATTAAAAATGTCAAAGTAGAAGATGTAAAATTTAATATTCGTAAAACAGTTACTCAAATACTTTCAAATCAAGAAAAGAATAATAAATTTTAAAAAATCTGTTCAGTCAGTTGAAAATTTTCAAAAGAAACATAAAGATTTAATTTTTTTGAAGGCTGAAAAGGTAACTTAACGGTCGCTGCAAACAGAGAAGATTGTAACAGTACAGTTGAAAACATTTTCAAGAATGATATTTTATACAATAATATTAAAACCAGTATGGGTCCAACTATTGAAAATAAATGTAATGACATTGCTATCAGACGGGAACGTAAAAGATTAATTAATGATCAATGTGCATATTGTTTAAAAACTCACAATAGTGTCATAGCAAAAGCTTATGCTCTCCCTAAAGTCCACAAACCTAATTTAAGTTGGAGACTGATTGTTTCTACTGTTGGTTCTCCCACTTACAATTTATCTAAATATATTT
>CAKNWT010278878.1:4312-17277 GCA_932066315.1 Andricus coriarius | reverse complement strand
TGGACTTTGGACCAAAGTTGTTAAGAAATGTCAATCAACAAGTGAGTCTTATTGCATCTTAAATCAAATAGGCGGAGCCATGCGACCTAATTTCTAATTGGTAAAATGACAATTAAATTCCATGACGTCAGCGATCCATGACGTCCGCCCTAAACATAGTTTATAAAAAGGCGCGCACAACTGAAAAACGCTAGATTTTTGTATCTCCGAACCGTACATTAAATACTAAACCTGCGACACTCAATATTGTAAATAAGGTCTTTTGGACTTACACTTTTTCTGATAAAGCTTGGACTTAGGAAATTCATGTGAACTATTGTAAATTATAAACAATTAATAACAAGCTTATTTGTTAAACGTGAAGCGGGACGCCACGTTATAAACAATTGTAAACGATTACGCATTAAGTGATTTGCTATTTTTGTTAACCACGAAACAAACAATTTGTGATCCCGTTCTGATGTCCAATCAGCGAGCAGAGAATTATCGACAGGAAGCTAGGTCAAATTTGGGCATTACACCATGGAGGTAGATTAATATAGAGATCTTCAAGGGAGAGTTGATGCACGGTGTACTTCAATTCAGGTTGGTGCCGCTGTACCGGAACTAGTTGAACTTTATGAATTTTGATTGGCTTGAGTTGGCGCTATTTTTAAATCACAATTTTATTTGCAAGAGGATTTAATACAGAATAGAGACAACACTCTAACAAGAACATTATAAATGATTGGAAATGTTAGTTATTAAGGTTAGGAATTAATCATGTTTACTTTGAAACACATATACTAGGGTTACCATCTAGGTCGGGTGAAAAACCAGGACGCTAAAAAATTTTTAAGCGACCCCTAAAAAAAACATCATCAAGACAAAAATGTACCAGATATCCTTGACTAAAGTCTGGGAAATGGTATAAATAATGTATTATTTTTGTAATTATTGTTATTTAGTCATTTAATTATCTACTTAATAATATAATTATAATGTTTTATTATGAAACTTATAAATTATTGTATTTATAACTAAATACATGTACACTGAAGCACTGTACAGGTGTACAATGTACTGAATCGCTAATATTTAGCTTTGCTACTAATTTTATGCAATATTTTTGCGTTTTCCGGTTTAGTCAATATTAGGTATTTTCACTTCAAGTTCCAGCTAACTTCACTTCGTGGAGTGCTGAGGGGAAAACAATGGACCAAATGCATGGAATACGGTCCGTTTTTGCCCTATTTTGTTAATATCTTCGTACAAACTAATTTTTTCTATATAAGTGTATTTGTAAAATAGTTTTTATTTTTTAAGAACTATTTAATGATATAATAAAATGATCATTATTATTATTCATCACGAAGATATTACAATAATAATATTTTGTCCCATACATTTGGTCCAGTGTTTTCCCCTTAGCATTTAACGAAGAGAAGTTGAAAATACCTCATTCGTAAAGAAATTCGAATCGCGCGCGCATTTCTATAAAGTCGCGTTCAGTATTATGCTGAAACATACAATTGCGATTGTAGAAAAATAAAAATATAAAATATTTGCTGCCAAAAATCTTGGTTTCGTAACAAACTAGAAAATAGATTTTTTAATTTTTTGATAAAAAGAAATAGGTACATGGAAATCAGCTGATTTCTCTCCAAGTTCTGTGTGCTTGAGTTTTGTGTTTGTCATGTTTTAAATGGTTTTTCAATCAAATAATATTTTTGTTCACAGAAGGTAAGTGTTTTTGACATTTATTGGCATGATTTTGCAAACAATAGCCTGTATAAGTTTGCCCCACGTCTTTGTGTGAAAGCGTAGCCGACATAACCTCGACATAGTTGCTTGTGAAAAATGGCAATCAAAGTGCTTGTTTCTGATATTTAAAAATTAGGAAGAAAATCGTGTGATGAACAACTACTTGATTTTGTTAGGTTGTTTTTCAGGAATATGGATGCGCTACAAGAAATGTTTGAATATCGCAAAACTTGTACAGGCAATTGTATGCAAAAGCATATTAATTATGGGAAGTTGTAGGCTCCGGAAGCTACGATCATGGTTCCTTAAAGCAACCAATCCCCACGCAACTGGAACGTTTACGTCATCCACTTCTGCTCCTTCTGTCCTAGAAGGTAAGCAAGAGCGGGAAATTTACGCGAGATAACATCGTGTAACACTGTTCCTTGGAGTCAGGTCTCTAGCCGCGGATGACCTTACGCGGCAGACGGGACAGTTGGAGATGAAGGTTTCACCTCTGGATACTTTTTTAGAGCTACCAAGCTTTGTAGAATGTTATGAGGAACAGTGTTGACGGACCAGATGAAGTGATCCCAGAAGAACAGCCTTTTGCATGCGGTTTGCGATGGAATGAGCCTGACGCTGGCAAGCCGGAATCTTGTTGAGTTGGCTAAGAAATGAAGCTTTCATACCTCCAAGACAGCCGATTATGAGAACTACAAGATGGACTTTGTAGCCTTGGTACAGCCTGCTAAGCTCGAAAAGAAGTGCTTGATATTACACCCGTTTTTCTTCCTCTTTTGCCGTCCCTAGTAGCAACGTCTGGCTTGTATGACACAGGCCAGAGTCTGACTCACCATCTGCTCCCTATAGTCGACCAGACTGGCGGGAGAAATGATCAGACCAGACGATAAACAGAATCTGGTGAATAAAGGAAGCAGATTCTGGTATTTAGTTTAAACACTAGTAATTAATGTAGAAATTAACTACTAAATTGAAAATCTAACAATCGAAAATCTAAACGATTCATAAGTATCCCCAAACATGCAATAAGCTTATACGACAAGGAGTTATGTTTGTAATATTTCAGTGTGTTTCGCCAGAAATGTAGTGATAATGATAATGTAGAACTAACCTGAAATGTAGTAGTCTCCGCAGTATATTCTCCTAGAAAGGGCTGAAATATAGTGGAAAACTATTGCAGAAACCTATTTAGTACCATTTTACTTCATTTTAATTTTGTCTTGTGTATATCATGACCAGTCTGGGCCAGGATCTGCTGTACCAGACTTTGGCGCCAGAATAGCACGCCAAAGCGGAACCAGCCGGGCGCCAGGCTGCAAACAGATTCTTCTTTTTCTGGCGCCCAGCTGGCGCCAGTCTGCAGTTATCTTGCTACTAGGGGTGATATTACCATCGGCTGGTGCCGAGAATTCAATCACGTAAATGATCTTGGTCTTCAGATCTTGGAGGACAATATCAGGCTTCGTAGCACTGATACGTTGAGTGGTGGAGAATGAGAAATTCCAGTAGATCTTACACTGATCATTCTCCACAACGGACTCGAGTTCCCCCTTGGCGTATGGCAAGACGGGCAAGAGATCAACATCATAGAAGTGCCTTAGATGGTAATATAACACTTTTAGAGCCGCATTGTGTCTCTCGATGTACCCGTAACGTGCATACTTTGAGCATCCACTGAGAACATGCCCAAGTGTTTCTGGCTCTTGCTTACACGCTCGGCAGTTAGTATCGTCTACAGGTATATTCATTATGCGCTCGCGGTAAACTAAGGTGTCTATAACGCCGTCTTGACAGGCAAAAAGTAATCCCTCAGTCTCTGATCTCAATCCAGCAGACTTGAGAAACATGTTGGAAAGACCCATCGAGAGCTCTTCTCTACTTATGATGTCGTAGAATTTACCATGAAGGGGCTTGTCAACATGTTCTCTTAGTAGAAGCGCATGTTCTGCTTCCTGTACACGACTTTTGAGCACCGATGGTGTTAGTGATGCTAGGCCATGTGTAGTGTCGCTGGAATCAAATGGGAGGCCAAGCTCCTCTGCGGCCCTATTTGCGGCACGGTATAGAAACGCCGCAACATTGTTGGCTTCATGTTGATGTACGAGTCGCAAAAGAGAATCTGTGCGATTTAGAACTGAGCAGGCTGTAGCCAGAATCGTTCTTCGATGAAGGCACTCCAAGCTTAGCAAGCCTCTACCCCCTTTATCTCGAGGTAGGTATATTCGAGGTACAGAAGATCTAGGATGGTGACTTCGATGGATTGTCATCATCTTGCGCGTGCTTCGGTCAAGTTGTTTCAACTCATCGACGTTCCATTTTACTGTGCCAAATGTGTAGAGCAGTATAGGAACGGCCAGCATATTGGTCGCCTGAATCTCATTCTTTCCAGATAATTCAGAAGCCCAAATTTTTCTGAGAATTTGGCGATACCTTTTGACAAGGGCCGTTTATAAGACACGCACATCTTGGGTTTCCGCTTGCGGTATTCCAAGATATGTATATGTTTCTCCATTACTAAGATGTTGAATGGTATTTCCGCCTATGAGTTGAACATCCCGATCGTCACTCGATGGTGTAGTTTCTAGTCGTCCTTGCTGTAGGTGGACGCAGGCACACTTGTCCAGTCCAAAGCTTATGCCAATCGCTTCAGAGTACCTATTCACTGCCTCCACAAGGATGTTAAGATCCTCTTTCGAGGAAGCAAAGAGTTTAAGGTAGTCCATATATAAAAGGTGGTTGACCTTATATTCTCTTCTGTTTCATGGGCCACATAGGTATCCAGAGCTTTCTCCTCGGAGCACTATAGATAGAGGCAATAGGGAGATGCAGAAAAGTATCGGACTTAGAGAGTCTCCTTGGAAGACTCAAAAAGACTTACACCCTGTACACAAAAATACTATTTTATTGAAAAAGTCATACAAAACACGACAAACCCGAAACTCATACTCACAGCACTTGGAGAGAAATCGGCTGATTTGCATGTGCTTGTTTCTTTTCATCAAAACATCGAAAAATCTATGCAATTATGCACCGCCGTTATTCTTCCATAATTATCTTTAGCTCAATATATTTGCCCATCATATGCAACTCATTAAATTTGTTGTTTAAAAAAAAAAACGAGCATTTAAATTACCGCCATTAGGAGATTTTTCCGCTGACGAAAAAATCTCTATGTTCACAACTCATGATTCGCGCAAATCAGCAGGTTTCGGAACTGTAATCATGATGTGAAAGAACCCAGATTGCACGCTACACGTGTGCCAAAAGTGCGGGAAACGCGTTCTGCATGTTACTGAGTGGTATCGCGGGTTTCTGCTATGCGCGTGATTATATCGTTTCTCGTGAGGTGTTAGCACCGATTGGAAATTATTATTAGTATTTTTTCTTAATAATTAATTTAGCAATTTTTGCTTTACTTATTACTACATTTTTGTATTTATGTGAAAGCCCTTTATAAAATAATTCGTTAATTCTATAATGCTCGGTAATATTTTCTGCAATTAAGGCAAGCTTATTGCCATCATCTTGCACCCAGTAATATTACACATGCTTTTAAATCCATTAATTCCAGTAAAAATTACGTCACGCTAAATGACACAGAATTGCCATGATTGTTGACGTTTTTATGTACTTCCAGTACTCCCAGTCAATTCTCGAACACAGCCCAGGACAGATCTCAAAAAAAGAGGACATGTCCAGAAAAACCAGGACGGATGGTAACCCTTCATATACTTCAAAATTTTTATAAACAAAAGAATTATTAAAAAATAACACTGTTGAAACTTTTCGCGCCCCATGAAAATGGCAAAGTTCCGGTACAGCGGCTACTACTGGAGGGGGAAACGTATCTCAACTCTCCCTAGAGGATCTCTAGATTAATAGAATAGTGGAACATATTTGACCAATGGGGTGCCTGCACAAGCTCTAGCAGTCACCTCATTGGTCAAAACTGTAATATCCTGAAATGTTTCTCAAAAAAAAAAGGTCATCGCTGGTAAAATGAGCTGGTAAGCTTCCAGTTTCATTGTCCCGCATTTAGGGATAGGTATTCAAATCGACGAAAAAACAATTTACCAAAAATGCAATTCGCCGAAAAACGGAACTTCAGAGTCTAGAAATCAGGTCCCGAAGCAGAAGATAGAAGAAGGGCTCTTGCATCTTGGTAACGTTTCAGACTTGGTCACTGATTAAGGAAACCCTAGCGGATCGAATGAACGGAACGGATACGCTACAGCGTATCCCTATAGTATCCACATCGTATCCTCTCCGTATTATGCAAGAAAAACTCATTAAAAAGGGAAGATCAACATTTAACTTGTTGAGATTCGGATTCTACGTGAAATTTTGCCTAAATTTTGCAATTTTACCCTTAAATAATAAATTTTTGAAGGTCACCGAGTAATTGCACTAGTTTTTCTTGTAACGATAAAGACTTTGAAAAAATATAATACCTATCGACAAAGTGGGTTGAAGGCGACTTCAAGCGTCCATAATCAAGCATAGATGCGCTTGAAGTCGCCTTCAGCCCACGTTGTCGATAAGTGTCACATTTTTTAAAAAGTTTTTATCGTTGCAAGAAAAACTATTGCAATTACTCCGTGACCTTCTAACGCAAAATTTCACGTAGAATCCGAATTTCAACAAGTTAAATGTTCATCTTCTTTTTTTAATGAGTTTTTCTTGCATGATACGGAGAGGATAGCGTATCCGTTCCGTTCATTCGGTAAGCGGTGAGGGGAGCGCACATGAGACGTTCGCTACGCCTTCGAACACCGTAGCAGAGTCGAGGAAGGGTACATAGGCGCGGGAGTCCCACTAATGTAGAAAAACTAAGATCTAGGAGTTCGGGGTCGAGGGAGCTTTTAAACAGGTGGCAACAGTCGGCCAGCGCGATTAGCAGCGAGAGCATAAATAGTGAAGGGGAGAAAACGGGGGACGATAGAAGCAAAAGAGAAAGGGCTGGCGAAGAGGCGAAGAAGGGCAATGAAATTAAAGAAGTTAAGAGAAAAAAAAGAACACCGGAGAGAGATAGGGATGAAGGGAATATGCTGGAAAAATTAGAAGCGCTTATAAAGGGAGTTAGAGAGGAGACTTGCGGAAGATTGGAGGAGACTTGCGGAAGATTGAATGATATGCAGAGGCCAGGGGAGGAGGTAAAAGACGAAGTAAGAAAAGTGAGACAAAAGTGGGAGCAATGGGATGAATTGTGGAAAGGAGAGAAAGAGAAGGTATGGAACAAACTGGAAAGTATATAGAATATGCAGAGAGAGAATGAGGAGGATAGAAACAGCGATATGAAATTGCTAGAAGAGAGAGTGAGCAAGCTAGAACTGAGGAATGAGCAGAAGGAGGAAGAGAAAGGGAATTCGGAAGATGCGAGAGACTGTGAGGGGGTAATGCATGAACAGAATGAAACGTGTCGCTTGAGACTGATAGAGGTTGAAAGAAGAATGGAAGGGGAAGAGAGAGCTAAAAGGAAAACGAATATAATAGTGAAGGGTTTGAAAGTTGACAGAAAAAAGGATGAGGAAGAGATTGGGAAGCTGATAAGAGGAATCGGCGCGCAGGTCAGATTGGAAGGGATAAGAAGGCTAGGAGGGAAGGAAGAGGGGAAAGAATGTAGGTTTTTAGTGAAATTAGGGAGTGAGGAGGATAAGTATGAAGTGATGGAGAAGAAGAAGTTATTGAAAAGAAGAAATGAAAGAATCGAAGAAGATCTGACGTGGCGCGAAAGGAGAAGAAAGTGGATAATCGAGCGAAAGGCATGGGCTGAGAGGAGTAAAGGTAATAGGGTGAGGATTGGCAGAGATAGGATATAGGTAAACGGAGATGTATGGATTTGGGACGATAAAGTAGATGATCTGAGGGAGGGTAGGAAACGGGTAGAGAAAGAAGGGGACAAGAGAGTGGAAAGGGGGAAAACAAGTATCTCAGGGGGGGGGGGGGGAGGGTTGAAACGACAAGAGGACTTGAATGCAAGGAAGAAAGGTGAGAAATGCAAAAAGAGTGACGTGAAAGTAGCTTTCTGGAACGTGTCAGTACTAAAAAAAAGGACAAAGGATTTTGGGGAGCATCGCAGAAGTGGGATGTAATAATGATGAGTGAGACGTTGGCAGATGAGAAGGAGTGGAGAGACATGAAAAGAATATTACCGAAAGCATATGAGTGGAAGATGCAAGCCGCGAAAAAGGAGCATGTGAAAGGGAGAGGATTGGGTGGCATGGTGTCAAAGGTAAGAAAGGAACTGGTGGTAGAGAAAGAAAAGGGAGAGTATATAGAAGAAAATGACGGAACAATGGTTAGAAGAATAAAGTTAGGAAAAGTTATTGTGGATGTAGTATGCGTGTACAGGAGAAAAGGGGAAGAGGAAGGATGGAGAACAATAAGGAAATGGACAGAGGAAAAAGATGAGAGATTTGGCCCAAAAAGGGGGGGGGGGGGGCTGAATGCATGGACCGGGGAACAAGGAGGAGAGGTATGGGATAGAGAAAAGGAGATGTTCATAAGACATTCGAAACAAAAGGAAACGGATCGGGAGGGTAGGATGCTTCTGGACTTGTTGGGAGAAGCGGGATGGTTCATTTGTAACGGCAATACCAATTGGGATGAAGAAGGGGAATATACGCACGCGTGTATATGGGACACCGTCATAGATTACATTCTGACAGAAGAAAGAATAAGGAAGTTGATGGTTAGAATGGAAGTAGGCGACGTGATAGGCTCAGAACACTTTCCTGGTATCGCGACAATGAGATGTGGTGACCCAAAGCGAGGGAGGATGAAGAGGGAAGGAAAGAGGGAAAAGAAATTGAAAATGGTCATTTGGGGGGGTGGGGAGGAAAAGTTAAGAGAATTTACAGGAAAAATAGAAAACGAGGAAATAGGGTGTTTGGAAGAGGAAGGAGTAGACAAGCTGCAAGAAAATCTCAAAGGAGTGATTGATAAGGTAAGGGAAGAGGTGGGACCAAGTGAAGAAGAAGAGGGGGTTAGGAGAGGTTGGTGGGACGATGAATGCAGGAAAAGTAAAGATAGGATGAAGGAAAATGTAAGCAAATGGAGGAAAGGGGAAATGGAAAAAGGAGAACTCAACAGGAGAAAGAGAGAGCACGAATGAATGATAAAGGCGAAAAGACAGAAGGAGAAAGAAAGGTACATGGAGGAGGTAGAGAAAGTGGTAAAGGAAGGGAGGGAAGGGAGGGAAGGGGAAGTGATAGGGAAAGAGGAGGAAGGAAGGGCATAAATGAAGAAATAGGAATTAAAGAGTGGACGAAGCACTTCAAGGGGCTGTTAGGAGGGGTGGAAAATAGGGTGAAGGGAGAAGGAAGAAAAGCTGTAGAGGGAGACGAGGATAGTGAAAACGAGATTAGTAGGGAAGAGGTGAATGAGGCGATTGCTCGATTGAAAAGAAATAAGGCCACAGGAGAAGATGGCTTGGAAAATGAAGCACTGAAATATGGAGGATTAGGAGTGGGAGAACAGATATGGAAGATTTCCAGTAAGGTATGGAAAGGAGAAGGGTGGCCGGAGGAATGGAAGACAGAGCTAGCAGTACCCTTGACTAAGAAAGGAGAGGGCAAAAGGGTAGATGAATAAAGAGGGATTACACTCATGTCGGTGGGATATAAAATTTATACTGAAGTGCTTATAAGGAGGTTAGAAAGACAGGTGGAAGAAAAGGGAAGTATCCCACACAATCAAACGGGTTTTAGAAAAGGGATGGGAACCACAGATAACATCTTCGTGCTCAACTATCTAGTCAATAGGAACCTAGGGCGAAAGCAATGGAAACTAGTCGCACTGTTTGTCGAATTTAAGGCAGCATTTGACTCAGTTAACAGGAGGGTGTTATGGGCAGTCATGAAAGAGAGAGGAGTAGGCAAAGGATTAATAGAGAGGATAAAAGAAATGTTTGTGGAAACTAAGATAAGGGTGAAGATAGGACAGGGCTCACCAAAAGGCAGTCGGCGACTGCAAATACTGACAGTGGCAGTCGCCAGACTAGGTCAAACAGGCCCGAGAACAGGCCCTCATAAATCTTGTCGTTCGACTGGACCTAATCCTTCACGGTAAATTACAGTTTGAAATGAAAAAATGAAGTGTATTGTGAATACAAGTAGAAAAAAATCAGACCCTTCGATGTGAACAATGAGCCGCAACGAGCTGTGACCGTACCGACTGTAACCCTTTCCAGGATTCCTGGAAATCGAAGAAAAAAATGACAGGAAAAATTGGTGGCAGTCGTGCACTGGTCGCGGCAGTCAGCACCTGCTGAAAGTGATGAGCCCTGAGATAGGAGACAAGAAAGGAGAGGAGTTCTGGGCAGGAAGGGGGCTCAGGCATGGGTGCCCATTGAGCCCACTTCTGTTTAGTATTCTTCTGGCAGATTTAGAGGAGAAGTTGGAGAGGAAAGGGAAAGGGGGACAACGTTAGGAACAGGCAAATTGTACTCACTAGCATATGCAGACGATGTAGTTCTAGTAGCAGATGATGAAAGAGGTATGAATCTGATGACGAGAGTGTTCGAAGACTATGTGAGAGAAAAGGGTTTAACAGTGAATGTGAACAAAACTAAGATAATGTATTTTAGAAATAAAAAGGGTAGAGTAGAGTACGAATGGAAGATAAATAAAATAGTGGTGGAGTTGGTGAGAGAGTTTTGCTACCTAGGATTTTGGTTCGAAACGAGAGGAGGAAGCGAACTGCAGATGAGAAAGCGATCAGAATGCGCGAGCAAAGTAATGGGACAAGTATGGGGTATAGGAAAAAGAAGGTTCAAGGACGACTGGAGGATGAGAGTGTGGATGTTTGATGTCTTAGTATGGTCAGTGTTAAACTATGGAGTGGAAATTTGGGGATGGAAAGAACATAAGAGAGTGGAAAGTATGCATGAGAGATTATTGAGATGGGTTATGGGAGTGAGTTTGAGCTGCCCAGGTTATATGCTAAGGGAAGAAATAGGACGAGAGAAAATGGTGGCCAGACAAGTGAAAAGAGCATGGAACTTAAAAGAGAAACTAAGAAGGGGAGAGGGAAGCAAAATTGCACAAACATGTGCTCGGGAGGTTGTGGACAAAGAGAGGAGGGGTAACGTGGGGCGTGCAAAATGGAAAAATCAGATATATGAAATGAGGTTTAAATGTAGTATGCAAGGGAGGGTTAGAGAGTGGGAGAAAATAGAGGAAAATATGAAGACAAGGCTAGGGGAGGAAAGATGGGAAATAATAGTAGATTCGTGGTACAACAGCTGGTATAGAATGGTTAAGAGCCAGGGGGAACCAGAGTACCTGAAAAAGATTAAAAAGGAGAGCAAATGGAATAGATTGGTGAGATTCAGAATGGGAGAGGGTGTAAGAGCATGTAGGCATTGGATGAATGAAGAAGAGAATCTGTGTAGAGTATGTATGTATGAGCAGGAAACATGGTTGTATGTGTTGGAGAGGTGTACAGGTGACGAAGGGGGAGGGGAGAGTATAGAAGAGAGAATAAAATGGATTCTGAATGAAAATGGTCAGGGGGAGGAATGAATGAAAAAGCTGGAAGAGCTGAGAGAGAAAGCTGGTTGTACAGGGTAGAAAAGAAAGCCAAAAATTGACTCCTAAAGAAGGAGAATTATGAAGTAGTGTTGCGTAATAGAGTCCACTTTTGAGATGGTTTATAATGGTAAGAGGAAACGGAAGCCCAGGGCAAAGTCGCAAGCGTTTAGAAATAAGAATAATGGCTTAAGACGATATGTAGCAAATAGTTAGTAAAGGAGTATAAGGCTTTTTTGTAAGAATATATGTAATTGTTAAGTAAAGACTCTCAAACCCATAAAAGGGAGAGAGTATGAACAAAATAAAGAAAAAAGAAGGTAATTGGAATGTTTTGAGGTTACGTCTCATTATATTGATGGGAAATTGATATTTATCAGCAAATAAGATTAAATATTGTCCAGAAATAGGTAGTTGGAATGTTTGAGATTATGTTTGTTTATATTGATGCGAAATTAATATTTGTTAGCAAATAAGATTAGATCCTATACAAAAATAGGTAATTGGAATGTTTTGAGGTTATTTCTCATTATATTAATGGGAAATTTACATTTATACGCAAATATGAATGGATCTTATCAATAAAATAAGTAGTTGGAATTTGTTGAGGGTATGTCGGATAATATTGATGGGAAATTAATATTTATTAGCAAACAAGATTAGATCTTGTCCAAAAATAGGTGGTTCGAATGTTTTGAGGTTATGTCTCATTATATTGATGGAAAATTCATGCCCGTGAAGATAGCACTGCAAATATACAAAATTCAAAAAGTAGAATGAAGAATCGTTTCATGGTGTTTGATATCAAAATAGCCTCATAACCCTTCCCTCAGTTCACTAAACGTCACTGTGTTTGCGCGCTCACATAAGGCGGGAGATTTAAATGCGCAGAGCACTAACTGACAACAATGTCAACATTTGTTAGTGTTATATCTTTTAATTATAATGAACTATGAAGTGGGTGCGATAATAACGTGAACAAATGTCTGATTAAGATGGTACTTTATTGTTTCCGCTCCAAAAAGTTGCAAAAAATGCACAATTTTCATAATTGGAAAGGTACCTTCACGTCTCGCTTCGCACGCTTGAACTCTAATTTTGAATATTTAGAAAAAATTCTTTTTGGAATCAATTGATGGAGGTTGGATGGCGTCTGATAGTCAGATTTGGTCGTTTGAATGTCAAAATTGTAGCCAATATTAGCATTCTAAAAGATATGTCTATCAATTGACATAGCGTCACTGAGTTTGCGCACTTACATTATGCGGGAGATTTAAATGTGCAGAGTACTGACTGACAACAATGTCAAAATTTGTTAGTTTTATATCTTTTAATTATAATAAACTTTGAAGTAGGTGCGATGATAACGCGAAGAGATGTCGGATTAAGATGGTACTTTAATGTCTCCGCTCTAAAAAGTTGCAAAAAGTGCAGAATTTTCAGAATTAGAGAGGTAACTTTACGTCTCGCTTCACACCTGAACTCCACTTTTGAATATTTTCCAAAAACTCTTTTTTGAATTATTTGATGGTCATTAAGTGGTGTCTTATAGTCAGATTTGGTCGTTTGATAGTCAAAATTGTAGCATATATTAGCGTAGAGGGAAGATAGGTATAGAGGTGACAATTCCCATCAAGCTTAGAAGACGGGCGCGGGTAATAAAAAACGAGAGGAGAACAATAAGGAAAT
>CAKNWT010278862.1:0-10423 GCA_932066315.1 Andricus coriarius | reverse complement strand
CAATGTTTTAATTCTTGAATCTGAACCAAATTTAGACAAACGCCATCTTTTAGAAATGATACATATTCAGCGTGATAATAATACAGCTAATTTTAGAACAGATATCCAAGGTTTCAGCAATATTTATAATAAGCTTATTTCTAATATTCACATTCCAAAATAAAAATAATGATGCAACTTAATTTGAATTTTACGCGGTCTTTCTTCAGTCACATATATATATGACCAGGCATAACTTAACCTCTGAACCAGGCATTAGTATCGTTATGTCAATATTATATAGTGTCTTCATTGCATACTATGATATTTAAAGATTAAGAGTTACTATTAAAACTGATTAAATTTTTCTTTTTTAAAATAAATTTTGGATAAAAATTGTCTTTTATTAGAATTTTCAAGATTCATATAAGACTGGATTGAAAATGACGAGGAATTAAAATCTGAAAATTTCTACCTCCTTCTTAAGAATTAGGTGAGGATTCATCTCCTTCTTAAGAGTACGGAACGAATTATTTTTAATGACCTGTAAAATTTGCTTAAATTGATCAGTGTGAACTATGAATTGTGGAAATTCCTAGAAATCTCTGAACAAAGCTTTTCAGGAGAGCGTTAATTATCTTCACATTCTTCTTCCGAGTCCGGGTAAAAACGCTTGATTTTATCCGTGTGTTTAAAGATCCTTTCTCCGCTTTGTAGATCCTTTAAGACAACGCTGTTTCGCGGATGTACTTCCATAATTTCTAGAGGTCCTTCATCACAACGGTCAAACTTGTGCTCGTGGGGTTCTTTCAGTCTCAAAACCAAATCACTACGCTCAAACATTTTTTCGTTCAAGTTATTAAAGGCGTGTTATACGAGCCTAAGCGGTAAAAATATGAGGAAATCAATATAATAATATAAACTAAATTACCTTACCCTAATATATTGATTTCCTTTCTCAGAAACTTGTTTTTGCCGATAGAAATTAAGTCGATCACATTAGATATTAGGATTTAGGTTTAATGCGCCAATCACGCGAAGGAGACACCATCCTTGCCTTGGTATGAAGACACCTACTTTTAGTCTGTCCATGCT
Source organism: Andricus coriarius (assembly GCA_932066315.1). Classification (NCBI taxonomy): domain Eukaryota; kingdom Metazoa; phylum Arthropoda; class Insecta; order Hymenoptera; family Cynipidae; genus Andricus; species Andricus coriarius. The sequence continues at coordinate 9,349 of CAKNWT010278862.1, read as the reverse complement.
TGTATCAGTTCCAGAGAGAGTCCTTTACTGATGTTACGTCCTGAATGCGGCTTTGAGGCATGCTAAGGTATGTATAGGTCTTTCCACTTTTAAAATGTCTAATAACACTTATATCCACAAGCTCAGGGTCCTCGGGAACGCCAACAATCTTTCCGTCCTTCAGATGAATTTTGACACATTTATCTAATCCAAAGTCCATCCCATCTCTCCTGTGTACTTCTTGAAGATATTTATGGCAGTTTGAAGTTTGCCTTTACCAGAGGCATAAAGCTTCAGGTCATCCGTATAAAATACATGAGTGACCTTATGCTCGCGCTGGTTAGAGTCGCCACAGAGGTATCCAGAAGAATTTCGTAGTGCGAGAGACAGAGGCAGAAGTGTGATGCAAAGAAGCAAACGGCTCATGGTATCGCCCTGAAAGACGCCCCTCTGGAAGGTGACGTTGTTTGTAGTCACAGGATAATTTCCAGATGAGATAGTAAATCTAGTTTTCCAAAGAGGCATTAATCTCTCTATGCATCTAATTATGTGTGGATGCACCTTCAAGCTTTTCAACAGACAGATGATAAGTCTATGAGAGGTTGAATCGAAAACTTTGCAGTAGTCAATCTAGGCCATTGACAGGACGCGTTGATGGGCTGTAGCGTCTATGCAGACATACCTGTCAATTAGCAGGTTCTCTCGACAGCCTGCTACACCTTTTTTCGAGCCACGTTGTTCGTACATCTCACGCCACACAGGTTAAATTCGCCGAACAATCCTGTTGTTTAGGACAGCTGTAAAGATGTTATACAGTGTGTTCAAAGACGCTATTAGCCTGTAATTCTCTGGGTTGGACAAGTTGCCTTTTTTCGGTAGGAGTATAGTGCGTCCTAATATATTTCTTAGTCAGTATTGTTGACCTATGAACTCTTCATAACTAGTTTAATACTTTAGATCGTTGTATCTTCTCGCCGTCGTTCCTAACCTATATTATTGACGTTATATTAGTGTTCTAGATCACCAAATCTGCTTACCCCATTTGTAACCTGTAAACTATGTCTGGTCTCTTACCAAATAAATATACCAAAGATTAATTTTGTTGTCGTCCATGAGTTCACTTACTCTCTCTCTCGCCCTCCACCTCCACGCGTTGCAGATTAGCCGGCATACGGGCTTACTCTGTATCGCGTATCTCCTTCCCGCTAGCCGCCATTTCCAATTACCTCTCTCCCTCCTACCAATGCAAATCCGTCACTTCACTCTGACCCCAACAAACCTTGAACGAACACCCACGTTGGTGAGGTCGTCAACACATTTCTCTCACCCTCACACTCGCATGCACATGTGACGTTACTCTTGATTGCGTTCGAGAACAAATATCGACGTAATTGCTCTCAGTCACGTGCCATCTTAGAACCTGCGGTAACGACAGTTACCCCCGTGCGCGCCCTCTCGTGCATTTCCACCAGCGCTGCAGCTGTAATCTTGGAACTAGCATTGTCTACGTTCACACTGACTGCGACTCCCCGTCTACCGTCGCCATATTAACACTATGCTCGCATTCGCTCACTCTCTCTCTCTCTCTTCCTCGCACCATCTGTGACCGAATGGCCGACGCCCTCTTTACTTAATTATCGTACAAATACGTAGGTAACAAAAAATACCAACGAACCCTACACACAAAAGTAAGGCCTAATACATCCTAGTGGGCCATTATTAATTGGCGGCCCAACGTGAGACTCTAAACAAAAAATATATTTTTTATTAGAGGTACCTGCCCGCGACCCTAGCTAGTGGCAAATAAAAAACTGAAGGAAATTGTACCACATTCGCGAAAGAAAGAAGCACTAGTAAATAGAACCATTTCAACACGCTCAACAAACATAACCTCAGTCACTTCCGTAAGTGACACGAACAAAATCCGCTGGCGCCTTAACTAACCAGCATCATTGAAAAACCAGACATGGAAGCAATGAGTACTACCTCAAACACGGACACAATGCCGATCCATTTAGACCCAATCAGTGAAGCCGGTAGCAACCCCACCACATCACCTCAGGCCAATCCCACGGTCGGAGTCATTCCAGCCAGCATGAACTTAGCCGACATTAAAACACTGATTCGTGTGATAAGGGCACCGAGCCCACCTGCACCAGAGGCGGTGCAAACTAAAGATAACGGTGGAGACAATCTTGTTGAAGCCGTAGAAGTGCAGCGAACGGAACTCTCCGTGAGCAGAAGGCAACGTAGCGGGGCACAAAAAAGGAGAGACCGCAATGCGCGTCTCGCAAACAGCAGCCAAGGCACCCGACAGGGGGCAGTGGCTGCGGAAACTTCACCTGGAGCAACTCCTCAGGCTAATTCTATTGGCAAGAGGAAGAAGGACTCCAGAGAAACTCCCCCAAACAGGGAGTTGAAACGGCAGAAGGCTCTGGAAACACAGGGCCTTACTTTCGCGCAGATGGCTAACAACGCATTGGTGAAGGTTGTCGTTGCGTCGGTTTATCCTGAGAACTGTCTAACCCTCGAGGAGTTGGACAGGATGAGGGATGAAATCTCTAAAGGGATTGACGCATTACCATGCGAGGCGCATGCCCCCAGATTCAATGACATCTTCATCAGGTTGGGGGCCATCGTAGTGGAGGCCGCGGACATCTGGTCGCGAGACTGTATAGTGGAAAAAACCGTAACGTTTAGGCTTAAAGAGGGCCTAAACTTGGACGTCAAAGGGACGGATTGTCTGCAATGTCGGGCGGTCATTCTGCGGCGAGTAGGGTTACCTTCCGAGTGACCCCAACTGGGCTCCGCAAGGGGACCAGAAGCGCCCGAAAGTGCCCCGAATGAGTCTGTCAATGGCTGAGACGGGAATCTCCATGATGCAGATTAATTTGCACCACATCAAAGGCACCTCGGCGGTTCTAGCCAGACGCATGTCTGTGTTGCAGACAGGGCTCGCCCTAATCCAAGAACCCTGGTTATGCAGGGAAAGGATTTATGGTTTGTCAGGATGTGGCTCCATATATAAGGAGCCGCTCGAAAAAAACGCCAAGGGCATGCATAGCTGTAAAGGGTATGGATGCGATCTTGGTGCGTAAATTCTGCTCTAGAGATCTCGCCATTATTAAGGCGAGACTCAGGGGCAGTAGCCGAGAAAGGCTAGAGGTGTTTATCGCCTCGGCCTATTTCCTTGGCGATGCCGGTGGACCACCGCCTCCCAGAGAGGTGGAGGCTCTAATTCAGCACTGTCAGGAGAATAAAATCCCTCTGCTGTTGGGCTTTGGTGCAAACTCTCACCATACGGTGTGGGGAAGCACAAACATCAACGACAAAGAGAGAGATTTAATTGAATATATAGCAGGCACAGAGCTAGATATTCTGAATCGGGGTGATACCCCCATATTCCAGACTAAAAACAGGAGTGAGGTTCTCGATTTGACTCTATGTTCGGGTGCACTGACAAGCGGGGTAGTGGACTGGAGAGTCTCTGATGAGGTGTCTCTCTCGGGCCACAAATATATCGTGTTTCGATCAAACCTAGGAAAACCGGTGGTTTCCAAGATCAGAAACGCCAGAAATACACTTTCGGACTCGCATAAAGAGGAACTCAAAGGGAGGCTTGCGGAATATCCCATTAACTATGGTACCACTGATGAGTTAGAGTACGCCGCGGATTTTCTGCGAAGGGCTCTGACTACATCATATGAGAACAATTGCCCTAGAAGCACAATTAAATCTAGAAAGGGAGCACAATGGTGGAATACCCACCTGGAGAGGCTTCGTAAAAAGAAAAGAATGTTGTGCAATAGGGCAAATAGAACTAAATTCCCTTCGGAATTGGACATCTATAAGACGGCCCAGTCTAAATACAATGAAAATATAAGAAAGTATAAGCGGGAAGATTGGAGGGGCTTCTGCGAGGAATGGAAAAACATTCCGGAAACAGCGAAGCTGCTCAAGGTCCTGGCGGAAAATCCGGAAGCTTGCCTCGGGCTCATAAGGCATAATGGTGAGTTTGCCAAAGACGAAGAAGCAACGCTGAATAACCTGATGGAAGTTCACTTCCCGGGTTTTCAGCACATCCGAACAGACCGAGAGGGGTAAGGCTGGGGCCAAGAGGTGGTGAGGGGTTCTACAAAAAGGCATGGATTTGGTCTTCCTCCTCTGACGAAATTATTTCGGGCAAGTATAGCTCTTAAACACGTGCCAATGGCATGTAAGGATGGCAGAGTGGCCTTCATACCCAAACCTGGGAGGGACGGTTACACTGCTGCAAAAGATTTCCGACCAATCAGCCTAACGTCTTTTATCCTGAAGACGTTGGAGAGGCTGGTCGAGAGATAGGTTAGGGATGAGGTGCTCTGGTTTTCCCCGCTGCATAGAGGGCAGCATGCTTTTCAGGCAGTTGGAACAAAAGCCATGGGCGGAACTCAAAACAATGTAGGACAGTCTGCGAAGATTACAAACGCTAGAAGTTAGGGGTTTGACTGGAACAATGAGAACTACGCCCACAGCGGCGATAGGATTCATGCTATGCGAAGAACCCATACATGTCGCGATAACCGCTAGAACAGTACACGCGATGGGCCCCCTGGCAAGAGCAAATAGGTGGACTCGGGGGACTAGGCACACTAGGCTCTCGAGTGTATACAGATGGCTCCAGAGGTGAGAAAGGGTCAGGAGCAGGAATTTATGACAGCAAGAGAGGGAAAGGGATACCACTTGGTCGACACGCTACTGTGTTTCAGGCGGAGGTCCTGGCCGTCCTTCTCTTTGCTGAAACACTAATAGAAGGAAACGATGCTGGTAGACAGATTGCGATCTGTTTCGACAGCCAAGCGACAATAACTGCAATAGGGAAACCAGACATAACATCAGAACTGGTTTGGGAATGCAAAAAGGCTTAATGCATCATGAAGTCTGTCCCTGGTTCCTGGGCACACAGGGATCAAGGGCAACGAAAAGGCGGACCAGTTGGCAAAACGTGGCGCAGCAAGTTAATACATAGGACCAGAACCGGTACTGGGAATAGCGTCTTGCTATATCGGTTTGGCCATTAAAAGCTGGATCCGAACAAAACACCGTGAATACTGGCAGCAGATCCAGGGTTGCTGTCAGGCGAAATCCATCCTGGGTCATACCCATAGGATAAACAGAGCCAGGGAAATCCTGGGTCAGTGCCCGGCATTAGCTGGGCTCAGGCAACAGACCCTCGGGGCCCATTTTATGGGACCAGAGGAAATTGCAACGCGATAAGTAGTCGACATATTAGGCTTTGTCAAGAGGTCTCGGGTCAACTGCTGAGAGCGAATAAGTAAGGGGGTGGCACAATAGGCTCTATAGCTTGAGCGCCAGAGGAGCGCTCCATGGGCTCCTCGCCCGTCCTAAAACTAACCAACTAACTAACCCTCGCGGAACTAGAGAAAGCCGAGAATCAAGCTTCAAAACCGAAATCGGAATCCACCCCCAAACCAAAAACCCCAGCTACTTTAAATAACTGCGAAAATAGCGGCCCCCAACAATAATATAAATCTCGATACTATTGCTGCCCAGGGCGCCATCTACACAAGCATTGCCCTGTTCTGGCCCAGTACCCAGGGACGGTCGAACAATGCACCGGACAACTGGCGCAGGGCGGCGGAAAACGACGTCCCAGCGCCGAACCCGGGCGGTATGTCCGCCCAGTAATCTCCATCGCCCAAACTTCGCAACATTCTCTCCTTCATATCCGTGTAAACATAGAGGAGAAAGAAATTCAAGCCCTTGCAGACTGCGCTGCCTCCGACAATATTGTAATTTTAAATATACCTACTAAGAATCAACTACGCAAGCTGTTACCCAGCCCTCCTGAAGCCGACCTCGCAGCTCCTAGTGCGAACATGAGACTCTGTGGTGCAATCAATCTCAATGTTATTATAAACAATAAGTCCTACCCAGGTTACTTCTTCGTCACAAGTGAATCACGCGACGAAATAATTTTGGGCAGACGCTATCTTATTCGCCACGGAGCAGTCATCGATAATATTTCAAATTGTCTTTACATCGTGCTTCAGCAACGACAGAGAGTCTTTGCTCTTTACTTACTTCAGGAACCTACCCCCTTAGCCCCTGCCACACTCAAATAGTGCCTTCTGCAAGGGTTTACAGCCGAAGGTGCACCAACCTTTTGGGACCTTGTTGATCGCCAGCAACGAATTTTTTATCAAGGTTTCAAACTACGCAGAGCGCTAGCTGGATCCCATGAAATACACCTTAAACATGGGCAACCTTTCCGTATACCAACCGAGCTGTCATTGACAAAGAAATTCCGGAAATTTTGGCTGACGATATCATGGAACCCATATTTTCACCGTACAGCTCTCCACCTGTTATCGTTACCAAGAAGGATGGAACCAAAAGATTTTGCACAAACTATCGAAAATTAAACGACCTAACGATCGATGCAGCTCAGCCTTTGCTAGTTATCCATGAAGCTTTAAAAGATCTAGGAGCAGCCAAGGTATTCACCACAATAGATTTGAAAAGTGGATACTGGCGAATTCCCCTTCATCCCTAATTACGAAAGTAAACGGCTTTCTCCACGCCGGGCATTGAATTATCTAGGAAACATCGTCACCGCCGATGGCAATCAGTCTCAGAACGAGCACGTACAAGCTATTTTAGAAGCGAAATCCGCACGCACAATTAAATAACTAAGAAGTTTTCTTGGTATATGTGGGTGGCTGCGTGAATAAGTCCCCCATTTTGCCGAAGTCGCTGCTCCTTTAACCGACCGCAAAGCTCTTACCGTTGAATCACGTTACCAATGTAACGAGCAAGAGTGCCTAGCTGTGGTGTGGGCCCTGAAACACTATCGATCCTACTTAGAAGACAGCCACTTCACTTTGAGAACAGATAGCATGGCGCCAACCTGGCTCCACCAAGTAAAGGATCTTCGTTCCAAATTAATACGTTGGGCATGCCTACTCGGAGAATTGACCTATATCGTCGAGCATTGTTGAGGTGTCGACAACTAATTGGTCGATGCTTTATTCCGATACCCAGATCTTGAAGCACTGGTACCCGGAGCACCGGACGTTGAAAGGAAATTTCCACCGTGCAGAACCCACGAGGTTCCAGTATCACCCCGGCGATCGAGTCTATATAAAAACACACTCTTTATCTAAGGCTTCTAATCACTTTAATCCCCCTGAATGCCCCCATCAAATCACCTCCTAAACCTCTAGCCTATGCATCGACATATAGAAATGGACCGATAACGCTGTGGGGAGAATTGAAATGAGCTTGAGAGAGAGAGAAAACATTTGAGAGGTAGATCTGCCTTTTTCTATTTCAGGACTGTCCAATGCACGGACCTGTGCTTCATCAAGCTCCACCCATCGAAAATGCTCACGACAAATCAGCTTTATCTAGAAAGAGACATGTCTACCTCTCAAATGTTTTCTCTCTCCCTAAAGACCATTTCCGTGCTCCTCACAGCGTTATCGGTCCATTTCTATATGTCGATGAGCCTATGTCACTACGTACTACTCTGTTTCACTGTTTCGCGTATCTCCTTCCCGCTAGCCGCCATTTCCAATTACCTCTCTCCCTCTTACCAATGCGAATCCGTGAAGTCACTCTGGCCCCAACAACCTGTACCAACGCTGTAGCTGCCATCTTGGAACTAGCATTGCCTACGTTCACACTGACTGCGCTTTCCCGTCTACCTTCACCATATCAACATTATACTCTCACTCTCTCTCCCTAGCACCATCTGTGACCGAATGATTGACGCCCTCTTTACTTAACTCTCGTACAAATACGTAGGTAAACAAAAAAATGTCAACGAATTCTACACACAAAAATAAGGCCTGCTGCATCCTAGTGGGTCCTTATTAGGCGATAGCACGAATTTCGTCCAAGCGTTTTACGAGATCGAATAGGTACAAGCCATAAGTCTTTAGAACTACCTCAGATGGATAAGACGAAGGCATACTGGCTTCCTTCTCAAAAACCAAGTGATATGGTGAGAACTGTGTACCCCCGTGCACCGAAACATTATACGAGAGCATCGCGAACGGTAGGTACGTGTCCCAATCATCCTAGTTTTGCAAATGATGCTTCAGGTAGTCTGTTAATACCTGATGGCTTACCGCGAGCCCGCCGTTCGACTGAGGTTGATATGCGGAAGTCGAGAGCTGTTTAATCTTGAAAATCTTTGCTAGTTTACTAAAAATTCGATTAATAAAAGAGTTGCCACGATCGGATAATGTATATCCCGGGCAACCGAATACGAAAATGAACTCTCGAGCGAAGGCATCAGCTACGGTAGTTGCACGAATATCAGGTAGAGCTACGGCAAGACAGTACTTTGTTAGATAGTCCTGCATTGCCAGAATATGCTTGTTTCCTCTAGGCGTCTCTGGTAAGGGTCCGACGGTATTCAAGCATACCTTGTCGAGAGCTGCCTGTGAGAATCATTGGCTGCTTAGTTTCTCTTACCATGTACGGCCAGTAGAATCGTTCGCGTATTTGACGATAAGTCTTACGAACGCCTTTGTGTCCTCCCACGAGATTGCGATGGAATTCACGTATGATATTTTTCCTTTCCTCGAAGTGTGGCGTTTCGATTCTCCCCAAGCACAAAGTGACATTAAGATCCCGCAAACACCCTTTAAATTATGTTACGAATTGATACCAGTACTTTGCATTGCGTCTTTTCATCTGGTCAAGCGGACATAAACGTCATCCTCGGTGGTGAAATCGAAGAAGCGATCGCGGCATATTAAACTAAAGATCTCAATAGTTTAATTATGACCTCACTAACAGAACCTGAATCTGTCAAGAGGCAACCTATGGGGGTTGAAAGTTTGCAATCGACGGAGACAAAATGCGCGTGATTGTCTTTTGACATTGTTGGAGAGTCAGGAGTAATAATCAAGTTTGGTTCTTGGTCACGAGGTATCAGAGAAGTGTGACTTATAGGGGCTGGTACCGGTTGTTCAGGAGGGATGGTTTCGTACAGTTTGATCTGTACTTTCTGCTTCTCTTTAGAGTTTCTCTGAAAAGGTGCGATAGGGGTCGACTGAAAAGTAGAGGGGAGGCTGAGAAATTCAGGAGATTCCGGTCTCTCAGTAATTTTCTCTCGCGACTTTAGCGAGATATCCCTCGCCGGAGTAAACTCTAGTAAGGTCTGTTCAACTTCGGATTCAACTTCAGTGTAAACTGACTCAGAGTCCGAAGGATTCTCTTCAAGTGGTAGAATCACAACAGCACCATCTCCAGACAGGCGTGCCGGTGGGCAAAGAGTGACGTCATCATTACTAGAGGATATTAATGTAGTGAAGGCCTTTTCCGGACAAGGCCGGAAAAGGCCTTCACTACGTTA
>CAKNWT010278854.1:0-15019 GCA_932066315.1 Andricus coriarius | reverse complement strand
TTTGGCGTCTTTTAAAAAATTTATAAGAGTTTATCGTCAAGCAAGACTTTTTCAGTGATTCGACTATTATTCTAAAGGAAAAGATATTTTCTAAGATTTAATATCTCGTCGAGCAGTTACCGTGTGAAGTTGTACCATTGATATTCACAACCTCCTGCAAATTTAAAATTCCTCTTTTACGCACACACCCTCATCAGTGACACAAGGATTGTCGTCCATCTAACTCATGCTTCCCATTGGTTAATCTTTGATTGTTAATTACTCATTTATTATTAACTTTACAACAAATTTTTAATAGTATTTTCAACTCCATTTTTTATGAGGAATTCAAAAATATAAAAATGTACCTTGAGTACTGGGACACCCTGTATATTTGTAATATATAATATATACATATGAAAAACTTGTCTAGGTACGTCAAGATTGTTCCCCAGTACGAAGTCTTCGAGAACGTGGAAATGCAGCTTATCTGCAAAGCCGTTCAAACTAATCTTATGAGCCGAGAAAATAGTGTCCAAACATATCCGGGACATCCAAAAAATGAGTGGACTCAATATGAATACGATTGTTTCCCGGAGAAAGAAACTCCCGAAAATGAAGAAAAAGAAGTTCAAAAAAAGGAAAAGAGGCAAGAAAATGGAAAAAGTGGAAGCAAACAATCTTCACACGAAATCATTGAAGGAAGTGAAGAAAGTCAGGAAAAGAATATAAGGAAAGCATCTGGAGACCATATAGAGGGCATGATTGATGCAATCAGATACAATAAAGTCATCAATTTACACACTGACGACATATCGAATCTTGCTCAAGGCATTGTTCAAGAACCAAGACTTACGAATCTGATTACATACAAAGAACATGCTTCTCTAATTAATTTGAGTTTCAGCAAGATGAGAGTTATCTCAAGCGCATCCTGGCATCCTAGTTTACATGATGTCGTTGCGATTTGTTATGTAGAAGGGAAGGGGAAAACAGTTCTTGAAGAAGAGAAACTGCTGGCTAGGAGTGAAGTCACAAATGACAATTTTAATAATACTGATAATGAGAGTAATGATCAAAAGGATAATGAGCCTGATGACGTTGATAATGAAGATCATGATAGTGAAAATAATAATGAAAGTATTAGTGAATATGTCAATAATCAAGGTGATAATGACAAAGACAATAATGTGAACGCAAACGATAATATTATTAAAAATGGTGTATTAATCTGGTCCTTATCTGACTCACTTGATCCAAAAATGATACTATCAAATCACGAAATCACTCAGGTTGTATCTTTCTGTCCATATAAGCCAGATATTCTCATCGGAGGCAGTTTCACTGGTCAAATCATAATATGGGATCTCCGAGGTTTATTAGATTTTGATCAAAATTCTGAAGAAATACCTGTCATAAATCCAACAGCACTTTCCAACAAAGAAACCTCTCATAATCTTCCAATAAGAAACATTCGTTGGCTACCATCTTGGTACGAAATACGTCCCGATGGAAGTGTACAAAAATCCCGTAGAAAAAGTTTACAATTTGTAACAGCATCTGATGATGGATCATTAGCCATTTGGGATCTTCGCTGGCATGCAAATTCAAGACCAACTTCGAAGACTCGAAAAACAGACATCCTTGAACCTTTTGATCCAAAAAGACTGGATGGTGTACTTCGACCTGTATATCAAATTATAATTCAGCATCCTAAAGAGTCTTGGAGGTTCTCTCCGTTGAATATTTGCATTCCTCTAATTAAAGATGAAACTCAAGGAACTAGAGAACTGGATGCGAGAACTAATAAACAGCTAAAGAACTTTCTGGTTGCAACCTTTGAAGGTGAACTGATCTGTTGTTCTTGGGAGGGACAAGATTTTGGAACGGAGGATTCCAGTTTGGAGATGTGCAATTTTATAAGTCATTCCTGCATTCATGATGGTCCTGTACTCGAAATTTCTAGGTAGTAGAGGCTGCAAATATTCTAATTAATATAGTACTGCTTTTTATTATTGCTTTGTCACGACTGGTTAACCAGATTCCAGGCTTTAGTGACTTTCCCTTATTGCCCTATTTTCCCCTTTTTACTTATTTTCTCAACAATCTTCCTCTTTCCTGTTCTGGACATTAGGGTACATTTGCATTAGACTATCCTAGTTCAAATTTAACAATTGTAAATTGAAAAACATCGAAATCAAAATATCAAAAATTAAGATCAGAAGGACGCTTTCATACCAAACAGTTATGAGAGAAATGCTCATACTGCTGTTTCACTTACTAACTCGTTTAAAAACGTCCTTAGTACTATATATATGAGACGTGACATTAGCCGCAATTTTATGAGCATATTCTCATGGAAAAGCATAATAAATAAGTCGGGTGAATGAATGGAAATTCTTTTGATTTATTTGCATTTTAATTGCTTTTATAATTGCACAATATGAATTTGTAAGCCTTATATTTTGCATAAATTAAAATTCAAGGCAATCTTTAAAATTTAAGGTTTAAAATCGAAGCCTCAAAAATTTAACACGTTGTTGTTAATTAGACCCCTAACGGGAGAAATAGTGTGGGTATCTTATTTCTACCGCTAGCGGTATAAATAGTGATGGCATCTCGCTGTCGCTATTTAGCCCGCTAGCGGTAGAAATACTGTGGGTATCTTATTTAGCCCGCTAGTGGTATGAATAGTGGCGGTATGTTATTCAGACCACTAGAGGGATGAAAAAGGAAAGCATTTATGTAACCCACTACTTTTATTCAGACCGTGCCCATTAGGGAATCGAAATGATGGTGTTAATGAATGATATTGAATTGACTATCATTGTCATTGATTGATATATAACCTCAATTTCTAAGCCAACAGGTGAATGGCGGCGTAAGGTGGAATCAAGTGCTCATGACTTAATTTGCTGATTCAAACCCGTACAAATTTGATTAGAAAAATTCATCCAGTTTCGAGGAAATAGATGTGTGAGTTGACAATCTCAAAGTGACACTGACCACAAATTGGACAGGCTCGGTTGCGGATTGCAATAAAAATGATAAAATCCTCAGTGGCAGTAGAAATTAAAATTTACTCTCGAAGTATTGAGATTCTGAATGCGGGTGAAAAACATTTGTTCCGCGAAAATCAAAAATTAGTGTGACGGTGTCCCACTGTGACAGACGATTTTTTACCCGTCAGTCATTATGAAATTAATTGTAAATAACATTATTTTTCACGATTATACGCTGGATCCAACAAAATATTTGTTTGAATCAACAAAATATCTAATTGTTCAACCATAGAATATGGTTATATTATATTATATTTGTTTAGTTAACAAAATTAGGTCCTAAAATACTATGTAACCCTCTATTCTATGGTCTCTATTTATATTTCTGTAGCTAGATCTATATTTATATAGGAACAGTTGTCCGGCATACCCGACAGTTTTGCAAATTGTTCTTTTTTTTAATTTTTCGAAAAATATTCACAACTTTTGGGATTTTTCCCTAAAAGTTTTGGAAACAAATTAAGAAGGGCAAGTTACCGCTAGGTGGCGGACAGTAAAAGTTAACAGGTTGTAGAGCAAGGCATGGCAATAAGTTTTATGATTGTAGGTCTATAAGCATGGACGTCACGTTTTCTTTTTGATACGTGGTTAAAATCAAAATAATTTTTTTAATAAATTCCCTAACTTTTCGATGGATTCCTGAATTTGAACGAAATTTCCCGTACAGTATTTTAGGAAAAATTCCGTATCTGTGAGGGGAATTTCTGAACTTTTGGTGAAATTTCCCCTCCTGTGTAGTACGCAAAATTCCCTTACCTTTAGGTAAATTCCCGAACTTTTCCTGAATTTTACCTACAGTTTGTTAGGAAAAAATCACTAAATTTGTTTAAATATCCAGAAGAGATGTTTTCATTCTATCGAAAGACTTCTTTTTTTTTTAAAGAGATCTATCCACCTAATGGACAATGTACAAGTTTTAAACTTTTCTAAGTAAAATATTCTGATATAAAACTGTGAAAAGATGTCAATTTTGTTAAGAAACAATTTGTTTATAACGCTATAGCTTAAAAGCGGGGTTTTCCTACGAAAAAAGTGCAAGATGCAAAGAATTAAATTTCCCGTCGAAACATAATTACGCCGCTTGACACCTGACGCCACCATTCACCTTTCAGTTTAGAAATTGAGGTTATATAGCAATCAATGACAATGGCAGTCAATTTAATATCATTCAATAACGTATTTGAAATGCCAATACAAAGATCTTCACAAACAATTTTAATAATTGGGTCAATTAAATCCGACATCTTTCAAAAAAAGCTGTAATGATGTCACTGAACATCATTCAGTAACACCAACATTTCGATTCCCTAATGGGCACGGTGTTAATAAAATCAGTGGGTTAAATAAATACTTTCCTTTTTCATCCCGCTAGTGGTCTGAATAACATACCCTAACTATTTATACCGCTAGCGGGAGAAATAAGATGCCCACACTATTTCTCCGCTAGCGGGATAAATAGACACAACGTTATTTTAATTTTTAAGTTTGAAGGTTGAATTAAAAAAGGGTCAATTTTAGTCGCTTTCGTTTGTATGTACTATTTTGAACGATTACAATTGTTAATCAAATAATTTTAATTACATTTTCATCTTAAATTATTAAACCTTGAATTCTCAATTTCGGATAAATCATATAAACGATTTGAAGTGGTCACTTTTAAGGCTGTTAAACCATATATATTTGCATATATTTTTACTGTATTATTATCAATTATTATTATTTATAAGTATCCAATTTATGATATAACAATGTAAACATTTTTGCACTTGCAGTTTTGAAAATACAAATAAATGGAATATAATGGGAAAAAAATAAATTCTTCAAAATAGTGTAAAAATTGACTATACTTAAAGAAAGTTAATTTCCAACAAAATAAAAGTAATCAAAATTAGTAAGTTTCCGGATGGGTTACCAAAAATTAAACCAATTTTTTTCAAACGAGTACTTTTTTTTAGATCCGTTGTTTTTAAAAGTATTTTAGATAATTAACTTTTATTTTTGATTCTATTCAGGGGTTTCTCATTGTTTCAAAATCCGCAAAAAAATATTAAATCGTTAGTTATTTTCATTTTTTTGTTAAAAATACTGGACTAAAAAAACTCAGCGCTCGTTTTTTTTTTAAATATTTTTAATTTGATTCGTTATAAGTCAAACGTCTTCAAAATTGCATAATAATTTCATGTGGTATCAAGTAATATTCCAATCACACTTAAAACCCATCCCTGACATTTTCCAGATTTACCAGGTATCAAAAATTACAGACTGCTTCTCTTCCTGGTCTATAGTGGCCACTATTATTTTGAAGTAATAAATTAATTAGATAAGAAACTAGTTTTAGTTATTTTTCTTGTTCAAAATATAACTTACCAACGACTTCCAATATTCCAATGCTTCATGTAGATTTACTCTCTAAATTTGAATTAGTAGAAATTTTACTAATTCATTCTTGAACTGATCTCGTATCGAAACCTTTGTCACGTTTCTTTGTGAAATTTGCAATTTTACATCATTCAGTAACACCAACATTTCGATTCCCTAATGGGCACGGTGTTAATAAAATCAGTGGGTTAAATAAATACTTTCCTTTTTCATCCCGCTAGTGGTCTGAATAACATACCCTAACTATTTATACCGCTAGCGGGAGAAATAAGATGCCCACACTATTTCAATTTTCACTATTTCAATTTTTAAATTTGCAATTTGTGTAGTATTTATTAGTAGAAATTTTACTAATTCATTCAGTACACTTAATTTTAATTTATGAATCAGTTATTTTCAGAAGTTTACTAATTTTAACAGTAAAAATACCGTAACTGAAGTAATCAGTTATACCGTAACTGCAGTGAATCAATTATAGACTTAGACTAAATTGATAGAGGAAACAATTCTTGAATTAAGCTTTCGTTTATACTCTAACATTATTTATAATAATAAAGTGTATTTTAAGACTTTCGTTTTAATAAATGAATAAGAAATTATTAAATGTGTGAAAAAATTGTACACTTTAAACGATTTCACATTTAAAAATGGTGCGCAAATATATTTGGAACATAATCTCTTAATATTAACTGATTTCTTCAATACAACTATAACTGATCAATTAGTAATTTTCGTTTTACTAATTTAATCAATACAATTCTACTAATTATCAGTGACTCAATTCCAGCTACAGCAATTAGTAGAATTTAACTGATAATCAGTTATATTTTACTAATTCAAATTTAGAGAGTATACATTTTGTTCTTCAACATAATTTATTCTCCTATTTTTCCCCTATTTTCACAAAAAAATCCCTAATTTCACATTCGCAAGTCAATTCAAAATTATTATTCTTTTTAATTTAAACTTTAAAACGCTTACACAATTTAAAATTGTACAATTTTAATGACCAATCATTTGATTCTTATTACATTAAATTAGTGCTGTGTGCTTCAACCATTTATTCGTGTAACAAATGTAAAACAAACACTAACGGTTAACTCAGCCAATGGTTAATAAAATAAATTCAGCTAAAACATGTAAAATTGTCAGAAACAAATAATCGATTCAAGAATTAATCATCCGAAGTGCGTAAATAAGCGCATTCGCGATTGTAAAATATTTGATCATTTACGAACATCGAGTGATTAATTCTTTGACCGATAATTTCGTTATTTTTAGTGATCGTTTATTTGTGTAAGCTGTTTTGGCTGAATTTATTCGATTAATTATTGGCTGATTTGACCATATTTGTTCGCTGGCACTTGTTAAACGATTAATTTGTTGAAGGACACAACACTACTTTAAATTGGTAATAATATAATAAATTATAAGTCGCAGGTGTCCATTTTTGGATGATGTAATATTGACCATTGGAGGGAGAATTTTTGCAATCTGGAAGGATGATTACCTGGACTCTCCCTTATTATGGAGAAGGTGCTCTCATTATTACACTTCTTCTTGCTGGAGTCATAGATCCGGAATGTTCTTATTAGCAAGAATCGATGGCGAACTTGAAATTTGGGACATCACAAGGAAAACTCAGGACCCAGTTCTTTTACAGTTTATCTCCGGGGGGCCCATAACAGGTCTATATCCTCGTCTCTCTTCTAGAATTATTGGAATTTGTGATTACAACGGGGCCTTCCGAATATTCATAGAACCAGAAGAATCCAAAGAAGAATCTCTTGAAAGAGTCGAATGGTTCGAGGAATTTGTCTGGAGAGAAATTAAAAGAAAAAGGAATTTCTTTCTCTGGGAATCTGATTTTCTCAAAACCAACCCCAAAGCTGTTTCAAGGAAAAAATCTCGAGATTCTGAGAATGCTAAAAGAAAGCATCGAGAAGCCAGAGAAAATTTTCAGAAGGAACAAGAAGAATTGGCAAGAAAAGAAGCTGAGTTGCAAGCTAGCATGATCAAAAAATCAAAATCTGCGATCTGGAAGTCGCGGGATTACGGAAGAATGAAAAAAATTCTCCTGAAGAAGAAAGGATTTGTACCGAAGAAGTTAGAGGAAAGCAGATTACCATTAGTCGTACAACAGAGGGAGAGGTATTTAAAGTTGGAAAAAGCCAAGCAGGAAATATGCCTAAAAGAAAAATATTTCAAGGCTTTTATGTCTGCAGAATTTCCACGTATTGAGAGAGAGGATGAATCCAAGGTCGGCAATATGCCATTAGTAAAGGGGTTTCAAGAAGATAATAAGAAAAATTATAACGAAGAATTTTTAAGAGTGAGAAAAGAGGCTCAAAAGAAGTTAAATGAAAATCCGTATGTTCCTAAATTCGATTGGAATACAGCCATGAAAGAAGGACGACGGCGACAGATGATGATGATGAAAAAGTAGATTGATTTAAGATTTTTGATCAGATATTTCATTTGAACCATTATTAACAATAAACATCATCGTTTTCTGATAAAGATCAATTGAATACATTTTTAATACAAATAAATTTGTTAATTGCTATGCCATAGTTTTTTTCTAGCCGACCACTTTTATTGTTAAATACTCTGTTTTCGTGTATTATGATTATGATTAACATATAACAAGCCAAACAATTTTCTAGTGGGAATTTTATTGTCCGAAGTGAATATCGTAAGACAGGAACAAAACAAGTGAAATTCTTGAAGGGGAATATGCTTATATTTATCATACGTTCCACAATGACTTCGAGAGCGATAAGATAACCGAATCTTCAACACATTCGACAAGAAATGCGCTTTGTCAGAAGGCGGTGTGAAAGAGGAGGCACCATAGTAGCTGATACAGTTTTTTAGAAAGTAGTCATATTAATTTTATGGTTTTCCCATAGAGTCTACACGGAAAAAAGTTGTTTGAAATTCAAGTGATTGTCTATGAATCTTGGATATAGATACATATCCAGTGACTTTCAATAAATAGTGGGAGAAAAGTGAACACTATTTAATGAAAAATCACTGCAATTTTATCAGACTAGTAACATAAGACTCTATATCCAAGATTCATAGACAGTTAAATCTCAAACAATTATTTTTCCCGTGTATGTGAACAGGTTTCGCTAGATTTTAACTTTTCAATATCAAGCAAGAAGTTTTTTTTAGATTAGATGTAACTGATATTATAATCAAAATATCTACTTTTTATTAGATGTTTAATTTCTGTTATAGTACATATTTTGGTAACATGGAATTAAAAATAAATATCCTCCAAAGCATCACGAATAAAGTCATGGAAATATATAATATAATATTATTGATTGATGTTATGGTTTTTTACCAGGAAAATGTAGTAAATAATATGATGTTAATTTTTTTGTCTACATGATCTAAGATCAATATTTTTTTCATATTGAACATTAATTTTATAAGTTGTGAAAAAAATCTCTCTAGCTCTGCTGGGATCCAAACCCAGGTCTTTCAGATTTCCAGTCTGATGCTCTACCCACTAAGCTGCGGAGACAAGAAAATATTTTCTCACAACCCGTAAAAGCTGAATTCCAACGTCATTCATTATACTTGTAAGATTAATTTTAATCATCTAACACGTGAGATTGATTTTATTAATTGATGTTATGGTTTCGAACAGCTAAATGTAGTAATTAATATGATGTTAACGTTTTTTTCTGCATGGTCTGAAATCAATATTTTTTGAATATTGATTATTAATTTTATAAAATGTGAAAAAAAAGCTCTCTAGCTCGGCTGGGACCCGAACCCAGGTCTTTCAGATGATTTTTTACACAACTTATAAAATTGATGATCAATATTCAAAAAATGTTGATTTCAGACCATGCAGACAAAAAACATTAACATCATATTATTTATGAAGTGTCTACGTGTAACGAAATTTCGGTACAAATATTTCCAAACTACGACTTCGGCTACTTGTACCGAACTTTCGGTACAAAAAGCTCCCAGATACTATTTTGTGTATTTGTACCGAAATTTCGGTACGAACAGCTCCCAGATACTACTTTGGCTATTTGTACCGAAATTTCAGGAGTAAACTTCTGAAAAGCGAATACCTCCGATTAATTTGAAACTTCATATACCTATGCATTTTGAGGTTCTGATTACGAATATGATAGAGAAAATAGGCGCACATTTGATTTTCAAGGTCAAACCCCAAAAAAACGATAAAAATGCCATATTTTTCCGCTTTATTTCAGTAAATAATAGAAAATTAAGGAAAAAGCCTCAAATAGAACCATTGTGACAAGTCACAGAAATAACTTAGGTCACATCCATACCTCTTTCCAACATCTCGTGGGGGGCGGGAAGACACCCACCCCTGTGACTGATCACAGAAATGTCACCAATGTCCGCTTTTGAAAGTTTCGCTTCTCCTGCCCATTCTACGCGCACGAATTCACTTTCGGGGAATTTTTCATTCAATTTACGTCACACATTATGCTGTATTTCTGTGATTTTTTTATATGTAGTTCCTTTTCTCTAAAACTATCAATCGTAGAGTAAACATAAATTTAACATAAAATGTGTATTTTCAAAGGATCTACAACTTTTATATAAAGCTTTTTTGTACATTTTTATTATTTACCGAAATAAATGAAAAAAACCTGACATGTTTATAGTTTTTTTACCGTTTTGACTTTGAAAATAAAATTTGCACCAATTTTCACTATCATTTTCATAATCAGCGGGTCAAAATACATGGGTATACGGAGTTTTAAGTGAATGGAAGGTATGCGCTTTTCGGAAGATTATCCCCGAAATTTCGGTACAAATAGCCAAAGTAGTATCTGGGAGCTATTCGTACCGATATTTGGGTACATATAGCCAGAGTGGTATCATGGAGCTATTCGCACCGAAATTTCGGTACAAATAGCTAAAGTTATAGTGGGAAGCTATTCGTACCGAAATTTCGGTACCCGTAGACACGACCTATTATTTACTACATTTCGTTGGTCAAAAACCATAACATCAATTAATAAAATCAATCTCATGTGTTATATGATTAAAGTTAATCTTACAAGTATAATGAATGACGTCAGAATTCAGCTTGTACGGGTTGTCAAGAAAATATTTTCTGCTCTCCGTAGCTTAGTGCGACTGTCCCGAAGAATAAGTCACTAACAAAGTTTTCCGTATACAGAGTGTATCAACTATATTTTACTTCGGTAGAGTGTCGTATCTCTATGTACTTTTAAATGGAGATATGACACTCTAGCGAAGCATAATACAGTTGATACGCTCTGTTTTCGGAAAAATTGGTTAGTGACTTATTCTTCGGGACAGTCGAGTGGGTAGAGGATCAGATGGGAAATCTGAAAGACCTAGGTTCGGATCGCAGCAGAGCTAGAGAGATTTTTTTCACAACTTATAAAATTAATAATCAATATTAAAATAATATTGATTTTAGACCATTTAGACAAAAAACATTAACATCATATTATTTATATAATATAATATCCCCCCTTCTAAGTAGAAGAAGCTCAAATTAATACATTTTTAATGTGATTTATAATTGTGACATTCTAAATTGAAGAATTACAAATTCAAGCATTCAAAATTGAACAATTTACAATTGGAAGTATTAAACTCAATAATACTCGAATTTTAAAGTAACGAACCTTCAAGACTTAATAATTTTCATTGAAGCATTCAAAACTGATTAATTTTACACTGGCTTTAAATTTGAATGGTTTACAATTGTGAATTTAACTTGATATACACGTATTATTTAAATATTTTACATTATTCATTATTCATTTTAACGAAAAGATTATTTAGAAAAAATTGTCTGTACATAAAATCACTTGTATGCTGATATAAAATTATTTATGAATTTATTTAATATTTATTTTTTAATGAAGAAAATGGATATCGCTCACTAATGTGGCTTTAACATTCTATTAAAATTAGCTTCTAAACGGATTCTAAAAATATAAGAAAATCATCATTTAAAATTAAATTATATAATGTGTGTGTATGTGTGTGTATGTGTGCATGGCCATCCATCTCCAGGTCGTGAGAGACGTGGCCATAGGTGTGATTTGCCGCGGTTCTACTGGGAGCCTGTGTCCTTTTTATAGACGGCAGTTGCTCCCAGTGGAACCCTGCGGTGATTGTTTAATCTGTTCTTTTAAATGTATATACATATATTCAAGATATAGCAACCATAAAAAATACAATTTGACGCTCATTCAACTTGAATGGCTCACTTTTTTCTATTACCTATTATTATTTTTTGAATATATGAAATTAGGTTTATATAATAGAAACCTAATTTACACGAGATACGTAAACTGAAAATAATCTAAATAATATATGACAATAACGAATGTTTCAATTTTTGTTTTAGTTCCTTGGTTTAATTGCGATGAGCTGTGTTGGTTCCCAATATTTCCGATTTGGAGCAGCCCATTGGTTTCTTTTTGTTGGATCAATCGCTTTCATCATTACTTTTCTATTAATCGTTGCTTATGTATTTAATCTTCGAGAAGCTACGAGATTCCCTCTGCAAGCTGTACTATCTTGGGTAATATATTTAATATTTTACCATCAGTCCTTCATTTAACTTTTTTAAGAACAAGTTTAATTTATTGTCAAACGTAAAAAGATTTTCGTTTTAGTAGATTCACTTAATTTTTCAACATTTCAGGAAGTGATATACACATGCGGAATTACCTTTTTCTACTTCACGGGGTGCCTTTCTGTACTAATTTCGTACAGTCCTTACTCAGGTGCTGGGGCCGCCATAGCTGGTGGGGTGAGTTTCCACTTTTATATTATTTATTTAATATACTATAAGATTTACTTTTACTAAAATAAAATCATAGGTTTTTAAATATCCTACCTATTCAACAAAATTATGTATTGATCAATATTCTATTGGGAATATTACAAATTCAACAACTGTAAATAAAAAGCTTTAGATAAACTTAAAATGTTGTGCTGAAATAAATTATAGATGTTATTTTTCTATGTAAAAGAGTTAAATTTCGATATGAAATCACATGTAAATCTATATATTATATTTTCCTTTAAATTAAAACATCTGTAATGTACCATAAGGAGCACAGGTCGGTAATGAGAAGCGACAAAAATATTAAGATAATATTCGTCACCTATTCATCTCTTTCTCGTATTTTGAAATTTGTCACCTATTTCACCTATTTTGAAAATTTGTAACATTTTTTAAATTAACAAAACAATATTCAATATAAAAATATAATGAATTTGTACCATTATGGTAAATATTATTTCATGATTTCATCATGTGCCAGCACCTTCAAGGAGAGGGAGATTTTTACTCTGTGAAGAATGAAAATTCACTTTAAAAAATATTTGGTCTACAGACCAAAATTATTTCTCTTAAAAAGTTTTGAAAATAAGTCTCTTGACAGTTTTTTTCTAGCGCGTTATTTTTAGAAGATAATGAAGAACACATTTTTAATCTCTGTACTCAATTTGTCTTCAATTTATATTATTTGTTACTATGCTTTCAAACAAATATGTTATCAACCACAGATTAACATAATAAAATCGTTTTTGTTTTCAACATTTTTCACCTGTATTATTCTCATTTTTTATTATCAGTTTTTTTAATATTAAAATTCAGTAAATGCTGCACCTGTATTAGTTTAAATAGAGCAATACTTTAAAGAAAATTTTCGATTTTTTAAAATATTAATCTACGTCCTTAGCTTTAGCAGTTAAAATATTTAAAACTTCCTCAAAAATGTATTTTTATTAAACCGGGTGAATAAGTGTGATTTAATTTTCTTTGAAAAATAAAATATTATAACCACAAGCCTGATAGGAAATTACTCAGTGGGATTATTTCGTATTTCATGACTATAGTCTGACGTGTCTGAATATCGCGAACATGAAAAGCGAGGGGCTGTGCACTCAAAAATCTGTCAATGAGATTGCGAGAGACGTGGAACAGCGAGGACGACACGAAAGACTGCGATAGATTCTAAAGCATTGCGCCCACTTTCAGGTCGACGCAGAATCCCTCCTAATCGCTCGCATCGGCAATACTCGGCCACATTCGGCCATGGATAATAAAACAAAATTTTGAATCAATTCATGCATGAATAAATTGTGAAATTACTGAAAAGGGCATCCCATATATTGACCTTGGGAAAATTTTGGATTTTCGAAAAATTGGACCGATACTTGGGAGTTTGATCGAAAGTTGCCAAATTTTTTAGGGATTGAAGAGGAATATCTACGAAATAAAACCATACCAATAACTTTCATTTTTAACCCATCATTACCTCCCCCCACAATGCCCAAAATATAAACCAAAAATAAAAAAACTACATTTTTACGTATTATTGCTAATTTTCAACATTTTCTGCAGTCTTTTTCCTATACAAAGAAGTATTATTAAAGGAAAATTTAAAAATCCCCCATGACTTTGTAAATGACTTATAATTAATTAAATAAATGTGGCTTATTTAAACAATTATTTTGTTAAAAATATAAAAAAAATTATCGTATTTTCTAAATAAAATGTAATAGTTGGTCATTGCTTAGAATAGCAAATTTTTTCAAAACATTGTGTATTTATTTGAACAATTAATTATTGTTTATTTTCAAAAATTCAAAATTTTTTAAACATATGGAATTTCTTAAAACAATTATTTTCCCCTACAAAGATTTTACTCTAAATAATTCAATATCATGTTTAAATCATAAAATACGATTTAAAAAATATTTTTTGCGAAAAATAATTGTTTAAACAAATAAAAATTTGTTCAAAATCAGAAGAAAAGTATCAAAATTATATAACTATTCATATAAGTAGCATAGGAATCACAAGATGTTTCCTAACAAATTTACCACGCCAATCAATGACCAACTTACAGTTCATTAAGAAAATATGATTATTTTTTACACTTATTGGAAAAAATAAATGTTTAAATAAGTTACATTTACTTGAATATTTAAAAGTTGTTTAAAAATGCCATGAGGGATATTAAAATGATCAATTAGTATTTATTTATTTGATCAAAAAAGACGGCAGAAAATGCTGAAAATTAACTATAATACGTAAACATGTATTTTTTTATTTTTAGGTCATATTTCGGCCGCTGGGAGGTTAGGGGGAGTTGAAAATGAAAGTTGTTAATATGGTTTTATTCCATAAACATTCCCCCTCAATCCTTAAAAAATTGGGCAACTTACGATCGAACCCTGAAGTATCAGTCCAATTTTTCGAAAATCCAAAAATTTCCCACGTTAAACGTATGGGATTTACAAGTCCCCGGTGGCACGTGTTAATATCGGAATTTCGAGAGAAAAAAATCGGATTTTCTTTCTCCGGAAATGTAAACTTTTGGATACATATAGATTAAGTGAACATTTATGAAAATATTGGGGTCAAATATTATTATCAAGATAAATAATAAATAATATTAAGAATAATTTTTAAAGATCAATTTTGAAAAATTTATTTTTAAATGTTTTGTATGCTTTCAAATTTGGGTGACTTATCTTATTCTAATTAACACAATACTTTTTAAATAATAAATCACAAGACGTAGATG
>CAKNWT010278841.1:0-24682 GCA_932066315.1 Andricus coriarius | reverse complement strand
GGCTTTTGTCGATTGGTTATTGGCCCTTCTGTAACCACCAGGAGGTATAATACCAATAGTGTCTGGTGCAAGAAAGTTTTTACGATAGACACGCGAACAAGCCGATGCTATCGTAACACTCTCGGAAAAGGGGCACACATTGGCACATTTTCGAAAAATGTCTCGAAATGCTATGCATGCCCGACGCAAGATCGCCACATCGTCAACAAAATATTCGACAAATTCTTTTCGAAAGTCTAATACGGAGTTGGGGTCTTTTGCGAGAGTCTCATGCCACTCGAGAAACTCTTTCCTAGCTTCTTCAGACATAGTGTCTGGTGAGTAAAACTTGGAAGCAGGAAGAGGACCCTTGTAATTGACGTGATCGGGTGTATTAAAAAGGTGGGGAAACGTACCCTTTTTAATATCTTCGAGCCCAAAAGCCTTTGGCAATTTGCTCAATGGCATGTATAAGTAATTTAGGCTATCAATGAATTTGGTACGCCCCACCTGCATCGTGATTATGTTGGTGCCATTTGTTACAATGTCGGGGCGAATTCTGGAACCTTTTTTCTCCACAAGGTACTTCAAAATAAATTGTGCGTCAAAAGCTTTTGCAGTGTGAGCAATGAAAATTATTTGAATGAATTTATTTTGCTGTCTTGTGACCAGCTCTACAAATTGCTCGACTGCAGTTTTACCTTCGAAAATATGTTGGCGAAAACCACAATTTTGGCAAATCTCCTTCAGATTTTCTTGGGTAATACATTCAGTACAAACCCTTTGAGAAACACAGAGATTTGGTTTGTGTACATTGACGCCGAGATCACCAGGTAATTTATCGCACTGCTGAGTTTCAAAATCGTAAAAAACCAAGCGTATTCGTTTTTTTTTTACGACTTTATCTAAAACAGGTGCGATAAATATTTTTTCCCGCATTCGTGCTTTCTGTCATACCACATAT
Organism: Andricus coriarius; assembly: GCA_932066315.1. Lineage (NCBI taxonomy): Eukaryota > Metazoa > Arthropoda > Insecta > Hymenoptera > Cynipidae > Andricus > Andricus coriarius. The sequence continues at coordinate 23,739 of CAKNWT010278841.1, read as the reverse complement.
TAACGAAACGCGTGCAACCGGTACAAAGGCGCAATGCATTACAAATTGAAGTTTTTTCGAAAAAAGATTTTGGGGTCAGATGTTTTTCAAAAGAAATTTTCCCATGAAAATACCGATTGCACGCGTTGCATTTAATTTGCGGTATGTGAGCATTCTCCGCACTAGTTTGACCTGGGGGTGTCGAGTGGCAAGCAGCGCACGTTTGGGAGCATCGTTAACCTGTCGGGTTATTATAAGCCTTGTTGCAGGGTATGCAGAAACCCACACTGCTTGCTGCCGATTTTAAATTCAAAATGGGGAAAAAATGCCTATCGTTTAGCATAATATTAACATTATGAAGGACAGTTTGACCTGTTTCCGTTATGAGAGTCGATCCGTCATACAAAGGGGACTTAGTGCCTTTTCCAGAGGTGGCAAATTCATAAATTATACTTGCAATCCTATCGCGGATAAGATACAAGGGAAATTTATGAATGTCCTCGATCCCACAACCATTTTCAGGAATTATTACCCCGGCATCTTTTACAAGCTGCCTGGCTAATAATGTCTGAACAATTGAATTTTAAAAACGGACCGACTCCCATTTACGGTGTAGCGCACCGGAACGAATCGTACCTCGCTCGGCGTAAATGCGAGCAGCTACGATGGACCTCGGTACGCACAAATTGTCCTTACTGTCTATCGTCAAAAGTGAACGTTTCATTACATCCGCGTGGGTTATACGAACGTTTCTCCAATCCGCACCGTGCTCATCCTTGACCCAATTAAAATTTATTAGGAAGAATTGATCGATTATAAAATCCTCGTTGCTTTGAATAACACTAAATTGTACCCTCCGAAAATCCGCGAAAGAATGTTGATGAGCAGGTCTGAAAGATATACCCCCACCGCTCTTTTTAAAATAATGATGTGAATTGAATTTTATACCCACCCTATCGCTATCCCTTACTTTATCCATTAAATAAGTATACAAAGCCCTAACCGCGTTGTCGCAAAATTCGACGACTTCACCGGCCCGATTATTTTCCGGTTCATTAATTTTAACCTTAAGCTCGACACCGCTGAGGTTAAATTTGGGATAAAAACGCGAATCCTCATTTATTATTGTAAAAAAACTCTCTCTCTCTCACCTTGTTGTTGCTATTGCTGAACTCGCTGTTCAGCCTCATGCTGCTGATGGTGTTGCTGCTGCTGCCCAGCACCAACCTGTTGAGCGATTGGTTCTTGCCACGTTTGCCAAGGTTCCGATCGAATTTCTTCTTTTTGTGGTTTTTCTCCATCGTCTGAAGAATCTCCATCATCGGATTCCCCAGCAGCGTTATTGTGACGCCATCGCTCCGCAGCGGCTGCATCAGCCAACTCCATTAAATTTACATTGTTTGTGAAAATAGAAATTAAAGATTTAAATATTTTTACGATAATCCATGTTGAAAATTATCTGCTTATGTTTTTTTATAAAATAGAAGTTAGATTTAGATTTTCAAAATTTTAATTTTTCGATGTTTCAGATATTTTAAAACATTTGATAAATTTCTCTCTAAATTTCTAAAATTCACAGTTTTCAAAATATTTCAATGACTTCATAAAATTTTTGGTTGAAAAAATAAGTAAATTTTTAGATTTAATTCATGAAAATAATTCCTTCAACATTACAATTTTAAAGAGAATAAAGAATAAAACATTTTAACGATTTTCATGTTCAAAATTATATGTTCAAAAATGAATGAAGAATTTGATTGAATTGAGTTTAAAAGTTTATCTCTTTTATCCCCATTTTCGTTAAAATATAAAGTAAAATTTTCTGCACTCGCTTCAACGAAATTATTCATTAAATTTTGTTATTTTAAAAAGTTAATAAAGATTGAAACATTTTTTAAGATATTCTTGTTTCAAAAATATTCGTAAAATTGTTTACATTTTAATTCATGAAAATAATTGGTACACACATATCATTTTAAAAGAGAATAAAGAATAAAACATTTTAACGATTTTCATGTTCAAAATTATATGTTCAAAAATGAATGAAGAATTTGATTGAATTGAGTTTAAAAGTTTATCTCTTTTATCCCCATTTTCGTTAAAATATAAAGTAAAATTTTCTGCACTCGCTTCAACGAAATTATTCATTAAATTCTATTATTTTGAAAAGTTAATAAAGCTTGAAACATTTTTAAAGATATTCTTGTTCCAAACAAAAGAAAAAACAAAAAATGAAAAAAAATTTTATATCAAATTCAACCAAGTTATTCATTCATTTTTTAAGCATTTAATTTTGCGCATAGATTATCTTAAAAAATGTTTAAATCTTTATACTTTTGATAATACTAAATGTATAATATCACTGAATTAAATATAAAAAATTACTTTATCTTTGCAGCGAAAAACAAACATAAATTTTTTTTTATATTTTTAAGTGTCTATGTAATTTTTTATGAAATCATTGAAATATTTTTAAAAAAATCGTTATTGTGAAATCTTAAAAATATTTTTATAATTGTTGACATTTCAATTAACAAAAATTATTGCTTCACTCTTATCATTTTAAATCAGTATGAAGAATAAAACGTTTTAACGATCGTTGTTACGAACCTCCTTATGCTCGGGCCAAGGCTCGCAAGCGGGTATCTCAACCCCATCCTCATATGCAGGCAAGTAACCTGCAGGATTTTGTGGTAGTTGTGGAGGTGTTGGATCGGATACACGGACTATAAAATTTAAAAAATTATAATTTGTAAAAGCACAATTTCACACAAACGCGTCACAAACTTTGAGAATTATATCACAAATATACCCACCTAAAAGATCACGAGCCTGTTGAGCACTACGCTCCACAAACGTTCTGTACGCTAAGCGTAACGCACTATTCGAAACAAGTAGTTGAGATATCCGGAATATCTCATCCGGATTACAAATAGCAAGAATATTATGTAGGTAAAACAAGCACTCCGCGTCGGTTAAACGATAAGCAATAGCCATCAGGATATATACTAATTCTTCGGTTTTCATCATTATGATTTTGGGGGTTTTTGAGGTTAAAAAATCACGTGTACTACACTCAAGGCGATTGAGCGAAAACTAATCTCTGAGAATCGAAGGGTGAGTATTTAAGAACAGAAAATATCCATCCCTCCTACTACCTACTTTTGTGTCTCACACCCCTACACCCCCGTACTTTTGAAACTTGTCCACCGTATCTCCGACACCGGCTCGAAAGAGGTTAACTTCTTAGGACAATAAGACATCGGTACCTAACGTACTATGCTGTACTACAAGTACTACACTGTCTATAAGGTGCTCGAACTTTTCATAAGAAATTTTTTACACCTGTGTCTAGTCTACATCAGTTTTGGGCACCAGCAGTTACGGTGTTTGCACAGGTTTTTTTTTAATCTATAGAATATCACATAATCTTCAATTGTATCAGGTGTAATTTTGACAGGTACAAGACAAAGTAAAAAAAAATTGCTTTAGTCTACATTTAATCGTGTAGCTAAATGTTCACAGCAGGTACTTCCGCTTTTTCATAAAGTGAATTTAGAATACAATGAGTTCAAAGACCATTTTTTCTTCTTTCTTTCCATGAGCAACCCTAATAAAATTTTAACTTGTTGTATTGTATCTTGCATCACAAAGCATTGTACACGCGTTTGCAATAATCACTTTCCATTTCCAACGAAAAATTTTAATATCTCCTTGAAGATTTTTTAAAGTATTTTTTCACCGAATTTTTTCTATAACCACCTGGGTAATTTATTTCTTTACATCACAATTTGTTAGTTTCTAAAGTCATGTGCTTTTGTTATTTAATTGCTTTACACACTGAATGAAACCTACTCAGTCTATGGTTTTGAATCATATAAACCTTTATGTAATTTTTGTAAAACGCAGATTCTTATGTGTAATTTATGGTATGCAGGTGTGAGACACATATTCTTTTGTGAAATTCCTGGGAAATTGGAATTTTCAGAACTTACGAAGTCTCATATGTAATTTATGGTTGCAGGTGTTGAACACATATTCTTTTGTGAAATTCCTGGAAAATTGGAATTTTCAGAACTTACGAAGTATTATATGTAATTTATAGTTGCAGGTGTTCAACACATATTCCTTTGTGAAATTTTGGGAAAATACGGAATGTCATGTATGATTTATAGATGCAGGTGTGGACCACATATTCTTTTGTGATGTTCCTGGAAAACAGAAAATGTCATGTGTGATTTATGGATGCAGGTGCTAGGCACATATTCTTTTGTGAAATTCCTGGAAAATTGGAATTTTCAGAACTCACGAAGTCTCATATGTGATTTATGGGTGCAGGTGCTCAACACATATTCTTTTGTTAACTTTCTAGAAGAACATATTGCCATGTGTGATTTATGGGTTGCAGGTGTTAAAAATATTTTGTGCAATTCCTGGAGTATGTATGATTTATAGTACGCACGTGTTCTTTTGTGTGATTTTCTTGGAAAATACGATTTCTTTTGTGTAATTTACATATATCACATATTCTTTTGTACATTTTTCGCGACATGTGGGTTTCTTGTGTGATTTATATGAAACACCGGGCCTGTTGTGTAATTTCTAGGAAGTACGACATTATATTCCTTTTTCACATGTGTGACATAACGGTTATTCCCACGCTCGCCACATATGGTTCTCCCCACTCAAGGAAGAATGCTATCTCCACTCCTTAAATATTTCCCATATATAAAACCATGTGAGGAACCTCTTTGAATCAGTTAAGTTTTTATATCTGAACGAGCCACTTTGTCGCAAGTTAACATCGATTCATTAGACGTAGAATCGTCGCAGGTCTTTGATTTTTCAAAGTCCACGGCCACTCAAACTATCGAAGATTCGTCTGACACACAGATTAATAAAACTGTTCCTGAGACATCAAAAATAAAAAGGATTAAACCCAAATCAACACCTCTCAAACAAATACTCACTAAGGCTGCTCTTAAGCGATTGGTCATGATGTCTATAAATTTCACGAAGAGAACCACACAACAAATAATTCTGCCAACTGTTTACGGACTTAATCATTCATTCTCCAAGACGATTCTAATTGGACTAGAGGTTCAATCGCATGGAAAATTTCACCTTTATACCTGCAAACCATTGAATTGGGTAAATACACGCTCCTGTTTACGACCAATCACGGGAGCAAGGCCATAATTCTCCGGGAGAGCAAGGAACGCAACGAAGAGACTAACAATGGACCGGACCAGGCAGTGATGGGCCCCAAGAAGAGCAAAGTGTATAGTCCCGAAATAATTCTTCAGAAGTCTAGTTTCGAAGGACTAAAGAATGTTATTGTGTGTGTCGATGAAAGGTTCATAAGGATTCAACGATCATTGAAAAACGTAGAAGCATGTAAAGATTTTTTAATTGAAACGATTGTAAATTATTTAGTCTCGGAAAATATAAGTGTACCGAATGAGGAATTAATCCGTCAGATAACTAAGTTTAAATCTGCATATTTCAAAAGTCAGGTTCAAACGAAACTTGAAAAGCAATTCGTCGAATTGCACTTTGAAATCGTTTGCATGGAACTGAAAACCATCTTAGTTTCATACATTATTGGCGAGGTTGAAATTATTTTTTCTACACGTACATAATCAAAGGTATTTGGTTGGAAAGTTAATAAAAACAGATATGGAATTATAATTAAAAACAATGTGCATATTTACTACCTACCACTTATAATAGTTTAGGATAAATTTAAGTTTTAATTAGTAAATTGAATATTATACATACCTTTTAAGTAATTGTAGCTTTTTTGTTATTTTAATACTCATTTTCCAACCTTAATAGAAAATAAGATTAGGATAATTAATTTGCGCTCTAATTAGTTCTCACCTTTCCAATTCGATAGTTTACATTCTCTACTCTTAGATTAACAGAGAGGGGGGTGGGGCCCCCTTCTCTTTTCAATTCCCGATACATTCATTTGATGGGAGGGGTGGGGCCCCCTCCCCTTTTCCAGCTGAGAATTATACATTTGATGGAATCATGTGCGACCCCTCCCCTTTTCCAACTCGGAATCATTCTTTCGATCAATTAGGATAATCGCCATTTTGTTTTAGGCCACGCCCCTAATGAACGCCATTTTTAATTAGGCAATACCCCCTAATTGACGCCATTTTGTTTTAGGGCTACGCCCTTCGGCTAATCATGAGAGGCCACGCCCCCTCTCCTACCCCCACTCCTTCTTTTAGGACACGCCTCTCGACCAATCACAGGCCGCCCTATAGCTCAGGGTATCTACTAATTTTTCAGAAATGAAACAAAATTCTTTAGCTATTCGCTATGCTGATGACCTAGGACCTGTGAAACAATTTGTTCACAATTGACAATTTATTACTCTTTTGACGGACTGCCACTACGACACGTGATGAAAAAGGCCTCCAAAGAATATTAAAGCGTTATTTACCTTTATCAATCTACATTCATTCTTGTGGACAACGGCTCAACTTAGTCTTTGTGGATACTTTAAATGCATTGTACCTGCAACTCACTTGCTCGGTCTTGTTCAATCAACAGCAGTTTTCTTATCAGAGAGTCATAAGAGATTGGATTATTGGAAAAATGCATCAGCAATTGTATTTACTGGCGTTTCTAAGACGTTATAAGAAAGTTAAGAAAGGACATGGCTCAAGATGGTGGATCAAAGGAAAATCTCTTAAGCAATTCTTCGGACCAGAATCTGTTTTGCCAATTCTCATTTTCATACTGGAGGCAATTATTGATGACACATCCTTTAAATAAGATGTAAGAAGTACTGATACCGGACTTTTAAATAAATGGGGAAAATAATGCGGAATGCTACAAAATTGGTTACAGAATGCCATTCTTCGCTAAAGTCATACCAAGTCAAACTGGAGAAGCGGATCAGAACTCGTATAAGTCATGAATTTACTGAAAAGAGAGTTTGTGTACGTCCCAGAAAATCCGGGGAACTTGCAGCCGATGAAAGTCGTAGTCTTGCTGCTGCCAAGGGAACCCATTGGCGTCAGAAGGTAGAAATCGTTTAACCCAGAGTCTGGAGAAGTTTACCAGGTCTGTGGATTGTTAAGTAATGGACGGTTTGAAGAAATAGTACGAGATGGTATACCAAAGAATGGTTTAAAAATTCCTTTCCAACTCGTAAACATCAAGGATGAAGCAGACGTTGAGAGTCAACTATTGTCCTTCGCAAAGAATTATGATAGATTGAAAGAAAGCATTGAAGTAGAATTTCGACCTGAAAAAAACGTGGAATACGACGTTGACTTACAAAGTGATGAAGAAGTCGCCAGAGAAAGGCCATTGCATGAAGGAGTAGAAGATAGAGAGAAACTGAATCAGAAGAAAAAAAAGAGTGCAGAGGATGTTTAAGGTACCCTTAAAGTCTGTTGCGAAAGTATGGGTTTTACCAAGCAGCGTACGACAAGTTGTGCCGGGTGTATCAGGTAGCCTTAACTTTCCCATGTAGGCATGTAGAGTGTGAACGCACTTTTAGTGTAATGAAACTACTGAAGATGACGAGATAATTAACGAACTGGCAGCAAAGTTCAAAGAAATGTACAAATTATTACATGAACATTTTTGTTGTGTCAAAAAGCGCCCTCAAGCATGCCTTCCACCCTGCGCCCAGAGACCCAGTCGGCCACTGCGTTGATAGATGTAGTGTAGGATGAAATAGAGAAGAGGAGATTGAAAAAAATAGAAGGATATTTAGATTAAAAGAATTAAGAATTAAGACTGAATTGAGACTGAAAAATAAATAGAAAAAGATAGACGTTGATAGATGTAGGATACGATGAGATAGAGAACAGGAGACTAAACAAGATAAACGGGAATTTAGATTGACAGAGAGATTCAAAAATATTAACGAGAATAGATAATTATCTATTCTCGTTAATATTTGTACCCATTATAATGGGTAGGATGAGATAGGGAAGTGGGTATTGAAAAAGGTAGACGTGAAGTTAGATTTCAAAGCAGATAGAAAAAGATAGACGTTAATAGATCTATGATACGATGAGATAGGGGAGAAGAGATAAAAAAAGATAGACGGAAATTTAGATTAATTGACAGTTACAAAAATATTGACGTGGATAGATAAAGGATAGGATGATTGATATTGATGAACGTAGGATAGGATGAGATAAAGAAGAGGAGATTGAAAAAGATAGACGTGAATTTATATTGACATAGAGATAGAAAAATATTGACTTGAATAGATACAGGATAGGATAAGATAGAAAAGAGGATATTAAAAAAGGTAGACGGGAATTTAGATTGACAAAGAGATAGACTAATATTGACGTGGAAAAATAACGGAGAGGATAAGATAGAAAAGAGGGGATTCTAAATAATAGATGGCAATTTAGATTGATAGAGAGATAGCAGAATATTGACGTGGATGGATAAAGGATAGGATGAGATGCAGAAAAGACGGTATGGAAAAAGACAGACGTGAATTTAGATGTACCTTTTTATGATAAATTTTATTATTATTCAATCAAGTATGTATAAGAGGAACCCGTTGTTAGATTAGGTTAGTTCGCTACTGAGCGCTGATAGAAACCAGGGGCGTGGGGTGGAGAGTGGAGCGAGTGAGTTGAGTTTGGCGAGTGGACGGAGGCGAGGCAGATATGCCGAGATTGCGGGTTGAACGTTTTAAGAAGCATTTCGTGAGAGCTTGTTTTCATTGTCTTATGAGTCGTTTTGGCCGAGTGATCGTATTTCGGTTTCTTATTTAAACTTGAAATCCTACAACAATCTTAAATATACATTATTATTAACTCAGTGTCTCGTGTTTCCTTGAACTAGTGAAATGCCACAACCATGCTGAAACCAGACTTGGATAAAATATATATTCAATTTATGACAATTCAGAATATTCAGAATATTCAGAACATTTTGTGTTCAAATATGGGCTAAAAGAAAAATGGCGGGGTGTAGCGTGTGAATGCTGAATGACGCCACTCGTGCTGGAGACAAAGGAACTTGACGCCATATCGGATCTTATTCAGTGTTTGAGTCTGTGTTCGCTTAAACTGTGGCAAATTTTTTTCCCAATTGGTGGAAAGTGTTTCGCGACAGAGTGTAAGTGAATCTAAAGGATTCTTGTTCTGTGAAATTATTAATATGGAGTATGCAGGAAATGCAAGTTTCTTCCAACAATTTAAAAGGGCAAAGGCAAAATGTTAATTTGGTTGAGTCAGTCAGAACAGCGACCTCTCCACAGCAGACCATGCACTACAATGTACTTCCCGATTTGTCGCATAATATCTCGAAGTTGGATGGACTCAAAGGAACATTGGAGGCTTTCGCATGGATCAAACAATTAGAATCTTCTGCGACATTACATCACTAGCCATAGGGGATAATTTTTGAAACCGCAAGAGCCAATCTTTTCAAAGCTGCAAAAGAGCCTTTCCAAGATAGACACGATTAAAGATTGGAGGTCTTTCAAGTCAGTTTTCAAAGCCAAAAGTTAGTCCTGAATATCGACGAAATAAAAACTCAAGTAGCAATAGGGCTATGGTCGAAGGATTTGTGTAATGGTGTTTTGAGTCGCGATCATTTTGATCTGGATGATCTTTTACACAATGTAATCAAGTACAAGTCTACTGAAGCCGCGAGAAAGCAACGAATTTACCCGAGACGTGAAACGACGTCAGCGGCCGAGAATCTAAAAAGAGAATCAACTTCAATGAAGTCCAGCGGCAGAGCGAGCGGATTGTCACCATTAACCGACGGTAAACATCCAAGCAAAGATTCTAAAAAAACCGCGTGCATGTTTTCGATGTGACTCAACCGATCACCTCGCGAAGGAATGTACAGTCAAGCATGAAATGAAGTGTTTTAAATATTATGAATTAGCGCACCTCACGAAAGGGTGTACAAAGCCCAAGAAATCCGAGTCGGATGAAGTAAATGTTATCTCTACGATTAATGATCCGACAGAAAAGAAATATAAAAAGACAGATTTAACTAACGATGTTGTAATTGATGCTCTCATTGATAATGGATCCTCGGTTTGCACAATGAAAGCGTCAGTGATGTTGTCAAATAATAATTTTCAGTTTAATAAATGCCCAAATGAACTTGAGGGTTTCGGAAACTCAAATGCGACTACGCGGTCACCTGGAATAATTGAAACGAATTTAAAGTTCGATCATTGTACTGCAGATGGTATTTGTTTTAGAATCGTGCCGGATGACTCATCACGCTATGATGTAATTATTGGTCGGTCATTCACGGAACTACCTCACGTTGCCTACAAAATCGATGACACTTCAAAGTACTGTCATGAAAATAATTTTCCATTCAATCAAGAACCAACGTTTGACACTTAAATGAAAGAAGTTCGAGCTACCGCCAATGAATCTGTTAATCTTCAACCTGGAATGATAAATTTTATTAGGGTTCTAGTTGACGATGCTGAATTATTTCACCATACGAAAATGAGAGTAGTTCAGAATTGGACTTCCATTTCCGGCGTGAAGGTGTTTGTTGGGTGTCCTCTGAGCCCACTTTTATTTAATATATTAATATCAGACTTGGAAGAAGAAAGGAAAAGAAAAGGGTGGGGAGGAGTTAGGATAGGGAGCGAAAAGACATATGCACTGGCATACGCGGACGATAGATAGAAGAAGTGAGAGAGCTTGAATATCTGGGTTATACCTTGCAAACAAGTAGGGCCATTAGCAAAATAGATATGTTTCAAAGTGAGCATGCACCGATATTATTCTTGCAGACTCTTCTGGATTGCAGAACTTTGCACATCATTAAGAGGCATGAAAGTTATAAAAGAAGTACATAAAATAGGTCGAGGCGATAATCATGAAATAATTAAGGACAAATAGGTGACACAAGATAATACACGGTAAACCTAAAAAACTTTACCCAAAATATCCTCGAAGTTAAATGATGTTTATTCAATATTGCTTTATGATGCCGTCAACGTATTTGTCAAAATAAAATAAAAAATTCCAATACAGATTTTTTTTCAAAATTTCAAACTTTTATTCTTTGAAATTTGTTGTCGTTAAAATTATATTTATTATTTATATTATTTTTATTCTGTATTCACATTATATAAAAACCTGCGCAGAACAATAAAAGTCAAGCAATGGTATTTTTTAATAATCTTTAGCAACAAGGGAATATAGCATCCCTTGTAGATTCGACAGTTATTATTTCACAAGATTTTTTCTGAAACCGTTTTTACTCTGTTTTTCATGTTTAACAACCAATTAATAATTAATATAAACATTTGTGTTGATACTTTCTGCGCGCATATTTTTTAAAAAGGAATGCAACATTAATTATCTAAAAATTGAAATCCATGCTGGGAAACACATTAAAATCATGTTCCAAATTCTTTTATTGATATCAGCATGGAAAATATTTAATCGGAATATATGTAATAGGGTGGGTCGAAGTAACAAAAAATTAGAATTTTAATTTGGGACCAACGGGAAAAGGTGTATTTTTATATCACAATTTCCTGAAAAAAAACTTTTTAAAGTCGAATAAAGTTAAGGCCTGCCCCACGCGAAAAATATACCAAAAAATAGGGTTTTCTCATTTTTCTCTGAAAGTATTGATTGGATTGAAAAATTTTATAAAAAAAGTTTTTTAGATCTCGACGAAATACATCTTTTTTGGCTTACTTATTTTTGCGTAAGGACAGTCATTTTTAAGAAAAATCTAAGTAACGATTTTAAAAAGTTGAAAATCCAATATTTGACTAATTTCTGTTATCCCAAACAGGTAAATTCTTATTAACGGTCAGATCAGGTGCTGAAATGCAACTCTCTGCTTGATCCAGTGATATAAGGAACAAGCTAGAACTCACGACAAGGACGTGTTTACATATTGAGTCTCATCGCAGCCCGTCCCAACCATCCACTTTTTATGGCTGAATGTTATATGCTACTCCTTGCCTCGGTTTCTTTTTGGAAAATTCGTGATCTGCTTTCGTTTCCATCTTCGCCATTCCCTGTCTTGATCGCAACCGTGTCCTTATGAACCCATATCGATTTTTTTCTCCACAAACAGAAGCAGGAGCTTCTATTACTGCTTTGACGCACCGTTCTACACTTTAAATGTGCAGCTAGCAGGAATCAAGGTCAGACTTTTCTGTTGCTAACTCTCGCGTCGCCATCCATATGACGCGCTTGAATTTTTTTAAAACATTTTTTCTCGAGAATGGCGGAAAACTTAATCTTATTACTTTTTATCGTATTAACAGTTCGGTAATGAACTATTACTGAGATATGACTGGTGCGAGCTCTTGTGAGCTGAACTAAATCCATGATCAGCCGATCAACGTTTTCCAGAAATCTCGAAATTTTCCTAACTTTTCGTAGAGATAGTGATTTCTTAGGATGAACAGTGGTATTTTTGACATACTTCTAATGAACTGCACTTTGCACTGAAAATTCATTCAGGGATCGTTCATATACTACGTAACGCGCTTTTTCTTTGTTCATATCGCTGCATCCTTTTTAAGTTTCTGGAAATTATATTCTCATTGTTAACAAAAGAGTAAATCGTGGCGTAATTTATGAACTATCCATTATTAAAATTATGGGGATTTAAAATAGATATCCAGTGGAGTCTCACCTATTCTCCAACTCCCTTATTACCTATCACCTTCATTCTCCGTCGGCTGTAGACGGTTTTTTCCATTCTGCAGGTCCGGCAACTCGCACCACGGTCCCGGTATATTTTCCACCGCACGACTTTTGCGAGAAAATATTATAAACGTAAAAGTAATAAATGTACAAATAGTAATATTTCTCAAGTATAGAATCTATTTTCTCAGTCATGTTCCATTTTTTTGTCGATTTACGACCTCTCAGTTTCACGAAATAAAACAAAATATCCTAAATGTCAGGTGAGTGGTACTCTAACCTCGAATTTCGGACAGTTGCTTGTATTTCGTGAGACTGAAAGGTCTTCAACCGATAAATGTATGAAGAATCAGAATTGCGCAAATGCATTCTACACTTGAAAAGATTACTGTGCAGACCTTTATAACTTACCTTCACGTTTCGGCGATTTTCTCCAAAAGGTCGTATGCAGTTGCAGTACCATGTACTAGCCTTCCTGACGGCTGACATTTCCACCTGCACATGCATGCACGCAGACTAACGGACCGCGACTTTTGCAACTGCATAATAAGCCGAGACCACCTAAACCGTTTTCACTTGGAATGCATCATATTGCGTAATATACGCGACTGACTACTCGCGCACTCGGCCCCTCCGAGGCGGAAGTCGCAACCGTTTCTCGCCCTACGCACTGCGAAGCTGCAGGGGCAACCAATCCCGACGCAACTCGAACGTTTACGTCATCCACTTCTGCTCCTTCTGTCCTAGAAGCTAAGCAAAAGCGGGAAATTTACGCTAAGAAATAATGCTTACATACCTCCAAGACAGCTGATTATGAGAACCACAAGATGGACTTTGTAGCCTTGGTACAGCCTACTCAGCTCGAAAAGAAGTGTTTGATATTTCGCCCGTTTTTCTTCCTCCTTTGCCGTGATATTACCATCGGTTGGTGCCGAGAATTCAATCACGTAAATGATATTGGTCTTCAGATCTTGGAGGACAATATCAGGCTTCGTAGCACTGATACGTTGAGTGGTGGAGAATGAGAAATTCCAGTAGATCTTACACTGATCATTCTCCACAACGGACTCGAGTCCCCCCTGGGCGTATGGCAAGACGGGCAATAGATCAACGCCATAGAAGTACCTAAGATGGTAATATAACACTTTTAGAGCCGCATTGTGTCTCTCGATGTACCCGTAACGTGCATACTTTGAGCACCCACTGAGAACATGCCCAAGTGTTTCTGGCTCTTGCTTACACGTTCGGCAGTTAGTATCGCCTACAGGTATATTCATTATGCGCTCGCGGTAAACTAAGGTATCCATAACGCCGTCTTGACAGGCAAAAAGAAATCCCTCAGTCTCCGATCTCAATGCAGCAGACTTCAGAACCATGTTGGACAGACCCATCGAGAGCTCTTCTCTACGTATGATGCCGTAGAATTTACCATGAAGGGGCTTGTCAACATGTTCTCTTAGTAGAAGTGTATGTTCTGCTTCCTGTACACTACTTTTGAGCACCGAAGGTGTTAGTGATGCTAAGCCATGTGTAGTGTCGCTGGAATCAAATGGGATGCCAAGCTCCTCTGGCCCTGTCTGCTGCACGATATAGGAACGCCGCAACATTGTTGGCTTCATGTTGATGTACGAATCGCATAAGAGATTTTGCACTATTTAGAACTGAGCAGGCTGTAGCCAAAGCCGCTCTTCGATGAAGACACTCCAAGCTTAGCAAGCCTCTACCCCCTTTATCTCCAGGTAGGTATATTCGAGGTACGGAAGATCTAGGATGATGACTTCAATGGATTTTCATCATCTTGCGTGTGTTTCGGTCAAGTTTCTTTAACTTATCGACGTTCCATTTTACTGCGCCCAATGTGTGGAGCAGTATAGGAGCGGCCATCATATCGCTCGCCTGAATCTTATTCTTTCCAGATAGTTCGGAAGCCCACATTTTTCTGAGAATTTGCCGATACCTTTTTACAAGGGCCGTTTTTAACACACGCACATATTGGGTTTCCGCTTGCGGTATTCCAAGATATGTATATGTTTCTCCATTGCCAAGATGTTGACTGGTATTTCCGCCTATGAGTTGAACATCCCGATCGATACTCGATGGTGTAGTTTCTAGTCGTCCTTGCTGTAGGTGGACGCAGGCACACTTGTCCAGTCCAAAGCTCATGCCAATCGCTTCAGAGTACCTATTCACCGCCTCCACAAGGATGTTAAGATCCTCTCTCGAGGAAGCAAAGAGTTTTAGGTTGTCCATATATAAAAGGTGGTTGACCTTATATTCTCTTCTGTTCGGCGGGCCACATAGGTATCCAGAGCTTTTGCCTCTGAGGACAATAGATAGAGGCAAGACGGAAGTACAGAAAAGTATCGGACTTAGAGAGTCTCCTTGGAAGTTCCCTCTCTTATATGTGATATAGCTGGTCGTCACTTGTCTTTTGTCAGATGTTATGACAAATCTTATCCGCCACACGAGCATAAGATCTTTTATGCATCTCACTATTCTTGAATGCGCCTCCAGGCACTCAAGGATCTTAATAGGTAGCGCATGGTTCGTGTTATCGAATGCCTTACGGTAGTCAATCCAAGCCATGGACAGATTGCGTCGATACCTGATCGAGTCTTGGGTAATACACCTGTCTATTAACGGTTCTCCCTGCAACCTGCCAACCTTCTCTTGCATCCACGTTGTTCAATTATTGCACTCCATACCGGCTCGATGGATGTTAATATCCTCTCTTTGAGGATGCCAGTGAATAGCTTGTAGCTGTTGTCTGAACAAGCTATGTGCCTGTAGTTCTGTGGACTTGACAAATCTCCGGTCTTAGGGATCAATACTGTGCGTCCTTCCACTAGCCACTGCGGAATGGGTTGTTCTCCGTTTAAGAAAGTAGTAAATATACGAGCTAGATCTTGGTGCGTAAAAGTGAACTTCTTCCACCAAAAGTTGTTGATTTTATCAACAACTTTCTTCACTTCTTCAGCAGTAATTAGTGGGCACTCTTCCTCTGGAGCCTGCAACCTTTGTCTTTGGCAAAAGTTAGGAAAAAGTGATATATCTGAAGCATCTTTATTTAGCTGATAAGTCTCTCCATACACTTTCTCCCAGAAGACTTGAATCTCTTCTCGACTAGGCAGATTTCTAACGGCAGGTAACGTTTTATTGAACAGACGGGAAGTATGGGCAGAAAAGGTAGAATTTTGCTGAATCCATTTTACTCGTCGTTCGAGGCGCTGTTTCGCTGTTGAAAGAGATATTATTTTTTGCGGCCAGTGCTGCTTGATGGTCAAAAGTTTACACTTGTTCAGCGTGTGATTTGCTTTCCTTAAGTTTCGAGCAAGTGCCCTAACTTTTGAAGTGAATTTTTTATTTGATGTTATGTAGCTAATCACGCGCTGAATATTTGATGCATGCCGTCTCGCCGTTTCAATTTTAAACTGAAGGTGTGCAATACGCTCGCGAATCTTACTTAGGCGTACTAAAGTATCGTTACTTCGATTTTCGCTGAGCAGAGAGACGGCCTTCTCATAAACTACACAGTTCAGATTCCAGAGATGAACATCTTCGGGGAGCAAATTGGGGAGAGCATTATTAGCTTCAGATCGTTTGTCCATCCTGAGAAAGACTTTTTGGTTGATAGATCTCCTACTTCTCATGTTGGCATTATCGGCTATCTGCAAAGGTGGTCTTGCTGGAACGGGTGGTATGTTCGCTGTAGGATGTTGCTATTCTCCTTGCCAAAAAAGAGCTTCATATCCGTTTTTGCGCAAAAAGGATACCTGGTCTCCTAAATACTGAGGCGTTTTATGAGCATATTCCAGGTGCATATTGACCCAACGGTCATGTAACCTCTGCATGAATCCTCTTCGCGCCGCACCGGTGAGCTTCTTTGCCAACAGGTAACGATGTCCCTCGTGAGTTGGTCCGACTAGTTAAATCGATGTTCTCGCATTTGCCCGGGGCTATTGTATTATTATTGATAGTATTTATTATTGATTTCAATTCACCCGCGCTCTTCGGTTGAAAAAGTTGCCTACAGGCGGCGCATCGATACAAGAACGGGGCAGCCAATGAACGTCGTTTATAAAAATAAACTGCCCACTCGCGGTAAGGGTGGGGCCCCCTCCAGCTTGGGAATAAAAGAATCGCTTTCAATCGTTTCGTTTCAAGGTCAGGGGAAAAGGCGAGACACTGTAAAAATTAATGAGGTCTTCAACTTAAAAGTTCTGTGGAAGTTAGGGATCGTATATATAATACGTTACGCGTTTTAATTTTGTTTATATATTTGGACCCTCATTAATTTTGAGAAAATGTTATTATAACCTCTCTTCAAGCAAGTGAAAAAAGTTTAATGCGGAAGCATGCGGAGGACAAAAATCGGTCCGTCCAGCGGCAGTCGAGCAAACTATATTTTGTTAACACATGGTCACCACTCGACCGATTTCTTTTCGTTTTGCGCACGCTTCCACATTTTGTATGATAATTCGTAAATCAGTAAATATTTTTCTAGTTTTTTTCTCTCATTTACGTCCCCAAAGTATGCAGAGAGTGGAAATTGAGAGTTTTATTTTAAGACAAGCCTGTTTTTTATCCGATTTTCGTAAGTGGACGCACAATTATTACCGGTGGTGTACAATTTTTCAAGTACGTAGTTTGAATCTTGGTTTCTTATTCTTTGAAACAATTCGGGCCAGTATAAATTAAATGCATTTCAATTAGCCTTAATTCGTGTCATAGATCATTTCGGAGAAAAAAAGTAAAAAGTGCATGCCTCGAGAACTCGAATCAGCGATACCAAGTCCAGAGAGCGACAACTCAACGAGTTAGAAAAAAGATTCACAGGAACACCTAGCGTATTTTTTGAATTTGTCTCAATCAGTTCTCTTTTACTTTGGCCCAGGATGTTTAAGAATAATGATCAATACGATCATTGGAATCTGTGAAACAAAAGACGCTTTGAAAATGAGTTTTGAACAAATCGCACTATTTTTAAAATCTTGCGCGCAATTATAATAATAATAAATAAATATTTCAGTTTTTTTACATTGTCATCAGAGAAGGTATTAGATTTGTGTAAAATTCCCCCCCCCCTCTACCTCTTTTCTGTCAAATGTCTACGTTTTGAGACCTTCTGTACCCAAAAAACAGCTTTTCGCGAATGTGCCCGACTATGTGTCTCTACATTAGATGTGTGTCTGCACGTATGCCTGTGTCTGTGTTTGTACATTTTTAGTCTGTTGGCACGATAACTTTCGAAAGAATTGACAAATTAAATTTGCCTTTAATATGCTGTTCAAGTGTCCTGAACTGGAGATCAAGCTCGTTAGTCAGACATTTTTTATAACAATTCAAAAAGTTGGAGCATTTTCGAAATTGTTGAGAACACTTTTTTTCAAGATTTAAAAATTCTATGTACGGATATTCGTAGTGCACAAAATAACCAATAATTCATTTTTATTACTTTTTCTTATACAAAACAAATCACCAGAGTTATAGCATTTACAAAATTCAAAAAAACAAACGAAAATGAAAATTTAAAGCCAAACAACGCACGATATAAAAAAAGTCAAGAGAAGAAAAACGTTGCTTTTTGAACATCCGACATCCGACATCAACAGTTCATATTTTGCTCGCACAACAAAATAATGACAAATAAATAATTCCATTTTGAGCTCAAACTATGCAAGATACGAAACAAAATTGAAAGACAAAAATTGTACATATGAAGAAGATTCACAAATTTGTTATTAATTACTTTTCTATAGGATGCGTAGTTTTTGGTTTTATTCGTAAAAAATAGCATTAAAAACAGAAAAATTAAAGTTTTAGACATATAACACAAGCTACGAAAAAAATAGACAAAAATTTGCGCACCCAAAAAATAGCTACATAAGAACTCAAAGCTAAGGCCGACTGATTTAGTTGTTCCTAGAATTGCTGGCCCACGCATTTTTTCAGTGCACAAGCAGTGTCAACAATGCGTCGCCAACAGTAGCGGAGCGATAAAAGCGGGCAGTACCCGCCGTGGATAATTGCATCAGCTTTTATCATGCGCGTCAGTTAGTTTTCAGTGTTTAGCGAGGGGTATTAATTTCGGTAGTGTTCAAGCTTATATTATTATATGTCTTAGACAATAAAATAGACAAAAATCGAAACATATTTTTATACCACGGAGAAAAATCCAACTGAAATGGTTCACACGGCCCTGACTGTTTACGTTCCCAACGACGAATTTAGTGCCACGGCCACTGCGAGGCAACCCCCGAAACTGGTCTAATATTGGAGTTCTTGTGTATTCAAATTTGTCGTGAATAATTTTTTGATAGGAGCGTAGTTTTTGTTTTAATCGTGAAAATAGTATTAAAAATAAAAACAGTTACATTTTTGGAAAAACTTATAAAAATATATTTAAAAAGTTATAAAGTTATAAGTTATAAAGTTATAAAGTTATAAAAATACATTTAAAATTTAAAAAAATTAACTTTTTGTAATCATGATAAATAAAATTTTTACTTCATTTTGCAATATCTGAATTAGCAATCCCAGGCCGAGGTACATAAATAATTTTAATATACATTAGATATAATAGTGTTGCACAATGTAGAAAAGTTCGCATTGTGGACAAAATCGAGTGCGAAGCACAATTTACGTGATGAGAATGTGTTCATTAAAGCTGAAGGAGCTTTAACAAGAGAGAATATACAATCACCAAATTACAGTTGTTGATGCTTTGACCTTTAACTTTAAAAGCTCTGTGCACAAATATGGGGGAAGTACAAAGACCGGGAAGCCCGAGCACCAAAAGTCGCGTGCCCTAGGCGCGCTCAAACTTGAGAGTCGCGCGCGCAGCACGCGATGAGAATGATTCCGCGGAGCGGGCAGATTTATTTACTTAGAAAACTTCAACAAAATGAGTTTCAAACAAATCAGATAATTTTAAAAAGATCTTCGTTTGCATATTAAATTCGCTATTTTGGACTTTTATTTTTTGATGTGGCATTTGGTACATATGATTTAAAAATCTCTTACGGAAGTGTGCGTCCACATTTAACGTGATACTCTAAGGGGGAGGTGGTCGGATCTGCCATAACGTCACAAAGTGTCACGTAGGTGTTGGTCGTAAAGACTTTGTAACGCGTGACGCTTTTCTGTTCAAGAAATAAAATTTAAATTCGTTTCGATACATTAAAGACCAATATTATCGGGACAAAAAAATTTTGTAGCTTATAAGGCTGCCGTCTTCGTTGACCTGTCAAGTTAACCTTAAATTATATCAATATTCTCAAATAGAAAAAAATGTGTAAAGAATTTGTTACAAATTGTGAAAAGCGAAAGGGGTGAGTCATAGAACACTAAATATAGGATCACGTAATATGTCGATGCTCCCTGATGAATCTTATACAAATCAAATTGTTTTTCGACTTTTAGACAGTTTTTCCGGACTTTTTTTCCACTGTTAATTTCTGCACACAAAAGAAACTCTGAAAAACTAACAAAGACTAAAATTGTATTTTTGGGTTATAAGTTTTCCTAATTGAAAAAATATATTTTGGTGTAAAAAATTTGTAATAGTTCTAAGCTTTTCTTTAAAAATCTTAATGTTTCATAAAAGTGTGTAGTTTTCATATGCCCAAATATTACAAAATCTATATTTTTCTACGATACGTTTTTCGTTCCTCTTGTATTTCTTTTTCATTCGAACCTTTTATTTTCAGAAAAACCACCTTGGAATAGTATGGTTTTGTAACAGTTTGAACCAAATTTTCAATGAGTTCAGTATAGCGCTTGGACTATTAATCCAGTTTGAAATAAGTTTAATAAAAACATAATTTTTTTTACGAATGATTGACGAAATAGTACGTTAATTTACTAAATTCGTTTATAACTGTAAAGATAATTTAAAACGATTTTCATCAACACACGATTTATTTTTCTCGAGTAAATACTTGTATTATGCATTTCATTATACAATTGGCTTGTAAGATGAATACATACTTATAAATGGTTTCAGGCATACATTAGTATATAGATGTTAGCAGAGAGAAATTAAATTTAAACCAAAAAATTTTATCTTGCGGTAAAAAAATAGTATTCGCGAAAAATAGGCATGAGGTTCGTTGAACTAGAATCCGACTTATCGATACTACTTTTATTTAAAAATTAATTGCAAGACCTGTGCTAATGTATTTATATACTGATTCCTCAACCCATCTGTCATTCATTAGGGAGGAGAATTCTAGAGGAGAAACATTTAACATTAATAAATATTGTCAAGGAACGATCTTTTTTCAGCCAGAATCACTAAGGATGTGATACAAAGTAAGTTTTTAGTAAAAAAGATTTTGAATTAAAAAACCACCAAGTTAGGAATTTATTTAGACAATTTGTTTATAACACTTACCTTTATTATTTAATAACTTTCATGCATTAGGTTACCACACACTGTTTTTGATAAAAAAATAAGATTGTTATAATTTCGCTTTTTTCAAACTAATCGTTAAGATAGACATACAATCAACGAAGTTTCAAACAATTTTATTTTTTACGATACGTGATCTTAAACGCCTCAAGAACATACTAAATAAATACAGAAAATATTCAAAAGTCGCCACCCGGATGTTTTTCCCCACTGTGCACGGCTCCAGCAGCTCTTATTAAATATAATTATATACAGTTTCTTTGCTGAAAAACGTACCCAATAGTTTACTTAACGATTTTCTTAATAGTTTTATTATGATTTATGTAACACCACAAAGAATTAAACAGCCTCACATGATACGCAAGTGTATCCCTGTACATTTCCACTGGCAATAGTAGCTGCTGGCATCTCAGTGACAATGATTACAGCAGTTATCAACTACCATCGCAATCGACAACCAAGGCTCTTGAACCAAAGAATCAAGCGATAACGATAATGCGTAATATGCTATATCTTGAAAGAAATCTGGTTTTAGTAGATTTTTCTTTGTAAGTTTATGAATGACCTTCAATCTTTCTTTTTTGAAAGAAAAAAAATGTCATTTTTTGTACAAGACGACAAAAGAAATTGATTATGTTTAGACAAAATATTCTCAGACTCAAAGAAATGATATTATCTTTTCGTACGGCAAAATAAAAAGTAACCAGGTAATAAGGCTTGCATTCAATGGTATTAACAATTTCAATACCTAGGAATTCTATTTCTGTCCTTCCTTTTTAATCACAGTGGGCCAAATCCCAAAAAGCTAGCCAAAACTATGAAACGCTTCCCAATCAAGTTGAAACTCACTACTCAGAGGTTTTTGGCATCGCTGATTACAAATCAAAAGAAAAAAAAATCGAAATTTAAAATGGCGGATAGACTATGGCGGACGAGTATGCTAAAAAAATTTGTGATTTTCTTGAAACTTTTTACAAGAGGGTTTTAAAAGTCGCTGATTACGGAATCTGAAGTAAAAAATTCAAAATTCAAAATGGTGCATCCAATATGGCAGGCGAGTATCCTAGCAAAATTTTCATCCTTTTAAAACTTGCTATAAGGGGGATTTCGACGTCGCTGTTGACGAAATATACAAAGCCAGTGGTCATTTTCGCGCAGCTGTACCCGGTAAGAAGGCTTGCATTCAAAGGTATTGAAAATGTTAGTACCTGCACTAAAAAAAATTCTTAGTAGATTTAACTACTTTTCAACTAAGTTGCTGAGTTCCCTAAGGTCCCAATGTCACTTTTTCAGTCAAACTGATAATGTGATATATGTATAGTTAAGTGAAGTAAGAAAAGCAGTCGTTGTAACTAATATTTGTGGTTGACTTGACTGAATTTAATAAGAATTGGGACAAGTAAGATTTAGGTAGTAAATCCAACTACTTTTCTTAGTTACTTGAAGCCCCAATGTAATTATTGTAGTTAAGTGAACTGTAAGAAAAGTAGTTAAAGTAATTAAGGTTAACAGTTACTTTAATTAATTTTCTTAGTTAATTTAATTAATCCTTCAGTTCCTTTAACTAATATTTGCTTAGTAAATCCAACTACTTCTCTTAGTTCCCTGAAGCTAGGAAGTAGTTAAAGTAATTAAGGTTAACAGTTGATTTAGTTAATTTGCTTTTAACTAAGCTTTAACCAATTCTTAAGTTATTTTAACCGATATTTTCTTAGTAAATCATACTACTTTTCTTAGTTACCTGAAGCCCCAATGTAATTTTTTTAGTTAAGTGAACTTGAAGAAAGTAGTTGAAGTGAATGAAGTTAAGAGTCATTCTGATTGATTTTCTTAGCAGATTTAACCAACTTAAATACTGCTTTATGCAATATTTTTTAGTCAATATCAAAATTTCTTTTTTCCCTATCCCAATATAATTTATGTAACAAACTATACTTATAAATAAACTATGAATTTTTATAGGTATAGTAAGGATATTTCGAATATAAAAGAAATCGTATATGTTCGAAAGAAACAAATATAAGAAACAAAATACCTATTGTTTATACAGGTTCCCTAATACTAGAAAGTTGCCTATATTTTTTATTCTTGAAGTATTTTTTTGAAGGCAACAAAAAAATAGATCACTATATGTATATAAAAGGATTTTTCAGGGCAACTTGTACAAAAAAAGAAGTTCCTACCCTCCTGTAAGTCTTATTATACAATCACAGGGTGTCGAATAAAAAATATAAGCAAGAAATTATACATATGATTATTCAAGATATTGAAAATCACATGCACATTAACTCCATATTGAGCAATTGATATCGCAATCTTATGAGTAAAATATAAAACAAAATTTAATATTGATGACGAAGGTTATTATATATATATTTTTTTTTTCGGACAGCAGTCTGCGTTGCACACTCGAGGCCTGACATTGTTCTCCAAGATTTCGGGAAACGAACTATATTCGTGATCGAATTCTCGGCCCCGTCCGAATACAACATCACTGCCAAGGAGAAAGAAAAGGAGGAGAGTTATCAAGATCTTAAAAGAGAGGTGCAACGACTGTACCCAAAATATTCGGTAAAAGTAATTGTCCTTGTGATAGGTGCTCTCGGAGGTGCGAAACCATCACTGGTTCGTAACCTTAAAGTCATACCCGCTTGCCAAAAATATGCCAAAGCACTTGCGAGATGGATG